>JACXGI010001341.1:0-81600 GCA_016801175.1 Esox masquinongy
GCACCAGGTGTCTTCAATATTGAACCTTTTCACAATATTCTAATTTTCTGAGATACTGAATTTGGGGTTTTCATTAGTTGTCAGTTATAATCATCAAAATTAAAAGGAATGAACACTTGAAATATATCAGTCTGTGTGGAATGAATGTATACATTATACAAGTTTCACTTTTTGAATGGAATTACTGAAATAAATCAACGTTTTGATGATGTTCTAATTACATGACCAGCACCTGTATGTGTGTATGGCAGCACTTCTCTGTCTGTGTGTGTGTTTGTGTGTGTGTGTGTGTGTGTGTGTGTGCGCGTGTGCTGAATGATAGGGCCTTGCCCTCTGTGTTCAGAGTTAGGCACTTAGCGCTAGCTAGCCGAGAAAATCTTGTCTCTGCTCTGTCCTTGTGAAAAGAGGCTATTAAACGGGCTTGTCGTGAGAAAAGCACTCTCAAGGTTGTTGCAGCCAAGATATTTCACCAGGAGTCATTGGCGGTGGCTTGTGACAGGTCTGAGGCTGATTCTTCATGACACAACCCTTAGTGCCACCCTCAGTGATCAAAATGCTGATATGTTCTTCCCCATAGGAGACCTTTTCAAATATACAGGGTATTTGCTGAATATACGACAGCCATTTAATAGTGCAAATAGAAAAGGAATTCTCCCACACTCTCTGTCCCTCCACCTTGGTTCAACTCCTTCCATCCACATGTTTCATTGCCTCTGTGTATTGGCCTATGTGCCTCCAGGCACAGATAAAACCAAAGCTCTAGAAAGTTCTCTCTTTGACCATATCCAGGGCTAGCCCTTTTTTCTCTCCAAAACAACATAACTGGCTCTTTTTGTGACCACTAAGATATTAGTCAATGGGCAGGATACAGAAGTAAATCTGAAATGTCTCTTATATTTGCTATACCCAAACATTCACAATACATTAGTAAACCCGTTAACAATCTAGACGAAGCTGGAGAGCTGGACAGTAGTGGACTGGTTCATGTGAATTTGCACATTTTGGATTTGCAAAGTACAGACAAAAAAACTAAAAACTTGGTGATCATTTACCTTATACTGTGTTGGCACTTATACATATTTTGACAGGCTAGTTCCATTAAATGCACTGCACAAATGGTCAAACAACACACCATTCATGTCACACGGCCCACATATATTGTTTCGTACAGCCTGTGCCCATATCAGACAGACAGATATTCACTGAAAATTATCTTCTCTTTTAAAGACGTAAAGGAATTCCAATATCAAGGCCCACAGAGATGAATTCATTGTTTTTAGATTCCTCCACACCAGACGATTAAAACAGTTATAAACGCACTTCAGCTTAGAATTCAGCCTATAGCTGTTGACATCACAAGAACCTCTCTGAGCCAGTGGACATTCTAACAGTGTACTGCCTGCATTCACTGTATAACAGTATAATGCACACCATTGGAAGAGCATCGTCTCAAAGAAAGCTTTATGTCTAATGTATAGTTTGGGCTTTATTCAATTAACAACTATTGTTTTAACATCCATGCATCAGATGGCAGGTACTAGTATCTCTGTGAGCTTAAGAGGTGTCAAAAACACTTGTTTGTGTTTTCTGCTTTCAACTGTTTTGAAATGCTGAACCCTAAAGAGCCTGTAGCCCTATGACTTCTAACTCCAACTGGCAAATGTGGCTGGAGACAAAGGGGATTCAGGGTCAGCACTTTTAAAGGAAGCCATGATTGCTTATTTACACACAGGAGCCACACTTTAAAAGGATCAGTGTAAGCTGTGGAATTCCCTACAGAAGCATCTCTTCAGACTGGTTCTCTCCAGGATTCAGCTACAAGCTACTGTGTGCATGCCACACTAGTTATGGGATGGTTTATTGCATTAAGCATGCTTTCCCCATAGAGAAGCCTCTCCTCTTGTTAGGGATTTTGTTCCTGATGCAGTCAAGTTGTGCTTTAAAGCCTACAGACTGTATGGTGTAGGGGTTTCTCACAACCTGACTGAACAGCTGGTTCTCTAAACTGGAAAGAAAGCTCTTCATTTTAAATGGGCAGAACTTCATGAACAGTTCAATTTTGGGGACTAACTCTATAACAGCATGCATTTACTACCTTAGAGTAACTGCATCATTTATTACACTGTAGTTCATCTGGTATAAGATATAATGGCAAGAGAAGTCCAAACGTGTTCAAAGATATTAATATATTCCTAAAGGCTGCTATCGGACATAATACTGTGTAATACAGTTTCTCTGTTGCATGTTTCTAGTTGATTAAAATTACAAACATCTTTTAATATATCATTAAACAATGAATAACCCCTGACAACACATGTAAGAAAAAAATGTAGTTAAGAAAGACTTCTATGACTTTTCCTGTCTGTTGACTGTTTCCACAGCAGTTGAACAGATTCATAGGAGCTGCGTTCAAAGCCATACTGTGAAACTCAAGGGGGTTTCAAAACAGAGTCATTTTGGAATAGCTGATCAGCTCATCTCTACCACAGCCGCCGGAAACTAGACTGAAACGTCCTCATCTGATACCCTGGAGGGTTGCTGGTGGTTTGACGTTCTGGTTGAGAGCAAGAGTTAATGTAAGGTGAAACACCTTGATACCTGCCTGGAATATCTTGCTGTGATCTCAGCTCAATAATGAAGCAAGAGAGAAGTAGGTGGGTCATTTTGTATTCTTGCAGATGCTGCAGATACGCTGCTCACTCTTCCCTCCACTATACTGTGACACGACAAGGGAGAGAGAAAAAACATGTTAGCAGACGGACGTGTAGGAGCAGCTTCCAGGGATGGAATGAAACCTCTCCCATGTGATGATCAGGGTGAAGTGGTCTCAGCCAGCTGAGTGAACTGGAGTTTGACTCACATTGGGTAGAGATAGACAGAGAGTTAATAAAGATGAGAAAGACTGATAAAATCCAATCAGTCATAGAACTCAATACAGTTTCGGGGTTGTGAGGTGTGGGGCCCACTTGCCAACCAATAATTAACTAAACTGGATAAACACCAAATGGAGACTGCATGCTGAAGTATCCTCAGAGTACAACCCAAAATCCCAAATAATGCACGCAAATATGAATTAGGACTATAGCCACTAATCATCAAAATCCAGGAACAAAGCTGTTCAATTTCACAGCCACATTACGGAAAGTGACTCTAAAACCTTCCATGGCAGAGCACTCATCCAAGCGAGGGCCTCCTAAGCCTGCTGGGTTTGAAACTCCGTTCAACAACCCAAACTGACCCCACGGAGCCCCAGGAGCAACACAGCTAGACCCAAACACATCATAAGAAAACAAAAAGAGGGCTGTTTGACACACTGGAAGTAATCAACCAAAAAATAAAGCATATTGGAAAGCTCCCTATGAGCTGTAAACATAGAGTACTCAGTGGCAGAATACCTGAACACTGTAACAGACCCAAAATTAGTAAATGTTATGTCTACAGACTCATTTAGCATGGCTTTTGAGGCCTCCACAGGCAGACCTGACAATTGAGAGAAGTCATACTATGCGCACACTGGCTCACTGGCACAGCATGCCTGCCATTCCAGGACCTGACACTAACCCATATGCTTCGGCTGTATGTTTGGGGTCTTCGTACTGTTGGAAGATGAATCTTCTCCCAAGTCCCAGGTCTCTTGCAGACTTCAACAGGTTTTCTTCCATGATTTCTCTGTAATTTGCTGCATCCATCTTGACCTCTATTGTCACAGGCTTTCCATGCCCTGATGCAGAGAAGCAACCCCATAGCATGATGCCACCACCACCATATTTCATGGTAGGAGTGGTGTCCTCAGGAAGATGTGCGGGGTTAGGCTTGCACCAAACATAGCTGTTATAGTGTTGCAGCCAAAAAGCTCTATTTTGGTCTCATCCTACTGTATAATATTTATCTACTTGGTCTCAGATTCTCACACATACCTTCTGGCAAACTCTAGGGGAGAATTGATCTGAGTTGTTTTCTTTTTGCCATTCTCCCATCAAAGCCAATTTTGTGAAGCACCCCGGCCATAGTTACAGTATGCAGTGTCTCCCAGATCAGCCGTGGAAGACAGTAACGCCTTTAAAATTGCCACAGGCCTCTTGGTGGCCTTCCTGACATAGAGCCTTCCCAGAATATTAAAAAGGTGAGAGGACAATAATTCAACTACAAAAAAATACCAAAAGCAGTAAGAATGAACAAATCAAACTGAAATCAAAAAAGATACAGCCACAGTTTACATTCAAAAAATGGCTACAATTAGCTAAATACAAGCCAGCTGAAGCATTGTATCCAGCCATTGAAACAGGCCCCTGAAATCATCTAAGATGGACACATTTCCCTGCCCCAAGCTCAGTGACCGTATAATCAACAATCCAGAGTTAGGCTATTACAAGTGAAGCACAGATGAAAAAATATATGTCCAAAGTTTTAAAAGGGCACCCAGAGACCCAAATAGCAGACTTTAAACTACAAAAAGACAAAGAGATAAATGTTGATCTCCTTTTCACTGAACGTCCAATTGCTTTGCACAAGGTTAACAAACACTATAACATTTATGGAACTGCCTAAGGACAAACACTAAGCTTGCATTTATTTTATAACTAGGGCTGCAAACAAAGAAAATAATTAATGATGAATAACATTAACATTTTTTTTTGTCTCTAAAGGACAACATTTCCATTTAAAAAGGTATGCATTGGGTTATAGGTTACATACTATGCCTTCATTTAAAAAGAATGAAACACAACATTATATGTATCAGTTACCACCGGAGAGACAGCACCCTACACAGGGCAATGTCCCCTTCACTGCCCTTGGCATGGGGATTTGATCTTCAAACCAAAGGCAAGAGTGCCCTACTGGCCCTTCAACACTACTTCCCGTGGCTCATTGCGTTAGAGGCAAGCCAGAAGTCCTGGGCACCCTGAAAAGAAATATGCCTGGGCCCCCTCACTAGACAACATTGAAATTATTACAATCAGTGGGCCCTGCCAAGCCATGGACCCCGTGAATCATACCCACCGTTTCCCGCATTAGATACGGCCCTGTTTAAACCTCTCCATTGTATGAGACCACTGAAGACAATAAGAACAGAGGTTTATGAAAAACAGCTATTTGATCTAGCCCAAGATACCTATCCATTGTTCTTCAACAATGAATTCACAAGCTGCTACTTCCAGAGTTAGGATCATTTGCATATATCCTTTGACTAAATGAAATGGATGCCCTGTTCTCTGAAAAAATAACTTTGGGAACTAAAAAAAAATATTACATCAAAAGTTGGCCTAGGGTGGTCTACTGGTCTAACCAGTGCCAACGGTGCACAAGTACTGCTGCAGTCTGGGTTCAAGTCTGACTGTTTTCATCTTTCACTGCTTTACTGTCCAATAAAGCTTAAAAATACAGTATATATTTAAAATAATAGAGAGATCAAGATGCATTCAGCCATGCCATTATTATGATTGTAATGTTTAGCTAATGTTAGCTACTAGCATCCAGTCCTGTAGAAATTGTTTTTATTATTTTTTTCTTCAAAATGGGTTCTCAAAGCTGTGTCTGTTTTAACCATACAATACTGACAGTACTAGTGACAGCACTAGTTACATAACAACAGCTGCCACTGAGTCACTTGTTCCGAATCAAAGTATGTGAGTGGAGTGGTGGTGCCATCTGTTTTACTCCAACTTTGCTCAGGTACAACTCAGCTATGGGCTCTGGGCATGCCCTTCCAGCAATTTCCTTTACCAACCTTCCCAAGATTTAGGCATGCCGAACGGTGTGCTGATAATAAGTGCTTTTCAGATAGCCTACTTAAAAATCAAATGGTAATCGACATAGTCACAAAGGGTGATTGTTAAATTACAGTTTGTAACCCAAATATCAATTAAATTAATAAGCATCATTTTGTCCCCCTGTGAGCATGAAACAATTTATAGCAGAGTAGGAAAATGGATGTTGAGTACCTGAAATGGTGCGCAAGGATTGCTCCATGAGTGAAGAGTGGGAGATTTGATCTCCTATCCATTATGTTTTGCGTAATGCTTGATTTTCTGGAAACAATAAAAGTGTCCACGCAATTAAGTGTATAGGTAAAATGTTATGGGCTTGCAAGTGTCACAGTGGTCAAACTCATTGCTTTGCACAGCTGTGTCATTATTATTGGAGACATTGGAGCCAGGAGTTTGAATCTTGGCTGCGGCATACCAACAGTGCCCAAGGGCCAAGCAGAGGGTGGTGTGAACTGGCTCATTGGTTATCAGACAGCGTTGCTCCGGTAACACCACGTGTTATGTTGGATGCCTGCATGCTCAGTAGTGGTTGCACTCTATTCCAAGGCATATGTGCTGGAAATGCTTTTTGGTTGAGCGATTTGATACAGATCCACAAGTAAACAAAATAAAAACTGACACAGGCCAGGAATGACGTTTAATTGGTCATTCCTGGCCTGTGTCTATAAATCGACCTGTGTCACATGAACTGAGATGATGGTTGCCAGTCTTTGTAAAAGGTTAGGTCTTGTTGAGGTAAATATGCTTTGTCATGTCCAAGCCATAAAGCTGATGATCCACTCTCTTAACCCTCCAAACGGCACATTAGTCACTGTTGTTTTTGCTGTGTATTTTTTGACTGGACAGCTAGTTATCTGCTGAAGTTATCAGTACTTATGGACCTGTACAGGGAATTTTCAAAGGAAAACAAACAAGGCAACGCATGGCTACTAGGTAACAAACCAAAGGAGCTATACACCTCCTGCTTCATTTTCACCATCTTCTCGCCCACTGCAAGCTGTTGGACAGGCAAATAGTGACTACTGCCCACGTGTCTATAGCTTCACTAGCTGAAGACTTATCTTTAACCTGGACTTTAACATAATATATTGGAAATATATCTTGCTTCTCGGGACGTTATTGGAATGGGTGTTCTCCTGCCATCCACCATGGGTCAGAGGATGAGTATATAGGGATTATTTGTGTGGCTTTATGTGTGAGCACTCTCAACGGTGGATGGAGCTTCTTACCTGGGTGCAGTGTGGGGGAACAACACTACCAGTTTTAATGTGTGTGAATTTGACTTTTTGTGACTAAGTTGAATTAAAAGACAATAAGGGGGCCTTGAGGATTCTTTGTACATGTGAGATATAGATTTGATTAAGAATATAGAGCCCATTAAGATAAGATATGGGCTGAATGTTTTTTACGGACTGATAGGGTGTATTTGCTATTTCTTGTGGATCTGCTAAACAAATAAATAAAGAACTCTATATTGTATTTTATCAAAATATGCTGTTCCTGCAGGCTTGTGAGGTTACGCTTCCACAAATATAACCTTCTGGCTCCCTGACTGACTGCCAGTATGGCTGCAGCAACATTAACGTTGTTGGATGTCTGCAACCGGGTGTGACCAAGGGCCAAGGTGTCAGATTATAACAGGCACGAAAGTACTCATGCCTACTAGCTAATGTTTTTATATCAGTCTAATTTCATATGTTGTTGTGTAACATTGCGGTTGTGTATAGTTAAGTCCTGCTATTGTTTGTGAATGCTAATGGAAATGAATGCTAATGTCTACAAACAGTCCTTGCAATAAATGGGATAGGGCAGTTGTCGGCCCAAACTAGCAGGTCAGATGGAAGCCACCCATTTCTAGTGCATTGACAATGGAAGTCTGTTTAAAGAGCCACCTTTCTGATAGAAACCATGTTGGGGCAAAAGGCAATACTACAGCAAATAATATAGCTGAACTTCAAAGATCAAGAACACTCTTTCTTCCATTGTTTTAGCCAACTTTGGCTTTTTATCTCAATTAACCAATCAATTTCTTGTATCTTCATGCGACGTATACCCTGTCATTATTGTTGTACTATTTTACACAATAGTACAACAAAAATGTGTGACACACTGTTAGCATTGTCTATTTTGTAACACCTTAACATGGTCGTTGAATATACGTCTATACTCTATTTACTGGTATCCTATTTTTCTAACTGTACACATGGGCTGTGTTATGCACAGCTGCTGTGTCTTCCTAAGGTGCATCTCTCCTATCTTTTATACAGCACTGATGAACGCATAAGGTAAACTGTTTGCTTTTTTTAAAGCCCCTTGTACTTTGTCCTTTTGTATTCTTTCTGAAGTTTTTATTTTGTTTATGTACTTTACATTCCAGCCTCCTTGAATTATTTGTTTGTATGGCTCTGATTGCAGATACTGTACCTTTTGAACTCTTGACATTTTTCTTCTAATGTACTGGCTGTCATTCATTCCATACTGAGCACGAACCCTCACACAGGGCTTCTATGAATTGAGGATGAACCCATTTTCTTGGAAATGCTTTAGAAAGAAGGTATCATGTTTATTATTGAAGGAACCAAAAAATGTCAATTCTATGTTTATTTACATTCAATTATTCTTCATTATTTTTTAATAGACATTATACCTATGCACTTAATTTCTGTCTTAATAGGCAATCATTGGAATGTTAATGGTTTAGAGATGTTTCTGTAAGCTGTGAATGCAGGGACAACAAGGTTTACTTGTTATTGCCTAACTACTGTAGCTTGCTTCTCGAGATAACACCACTCCATCCTATGAGATGGCCCCAGAACAGATTGGAATGTGTCCCTAATTGATTAGGGGTCTATTCTTCAGGACTAGTTTTGTTATCCTTAGGTCAGTAAACCAACCCCCATGCCTTTAGTTCTGGGATTTAAACCAGAGACAGGTTTGTGGATGTTCTCTGTTGTATTTACTTTCCTTCTGCCTGCATCTTTCCTCTTGCAAACATTTTGAATTTTTATCTTTGATACTTGTACTGTAATTGTAATACGCTCTTTATATATTAAATTAATTTGTTACATTGATTCACTGACTATTTGGAATTAATGTAAAACGGGTCAAAATCCAGTTCCTTCATTATTGATGTTGTTAAAAAGTTTGGGAAAGTAATGTCACAAACAATTTGTGAAACTGTAGAAGGATGCATGCTCAACAAAGAAATAAGATGCTAAAAGGTGGAAGAAGCAATTAAAAGCAATTGAAAGCAAATAATTAATTGGTCTGCTACCAATAAAAAAGCACATGCCCTAATATGAACTACACAGATATGCTCAAAATTTGCATGCCCTTGGAGAATTGGTAATATACAGCTCCAGAAAAAATTAAGAGACCACTGCACCTTTTTCTTTCCTTTCCAAAAAAGTCGAAAAGGAAGGTTTTGAGTGAGGAACAGAAGGGTTAAAATTAAGAGACCACTGTAAATTGAACGCTTCTGTTCCTCACTCAAAACGTTCCTTTTCAACTTTTCAAGGAAAGAAAAAGGTGCCGTGGTCTCTTTATTTTTTCCGGAGCTGTATGTACCATTTGTCAAGAAAACATGAGTGAGCAGGCAAAACACATGTCCTTTATTTCTTATGGGATCCACATTCAACTTTAGGTCATAACAGAATGGCATAATCATAAAGCAAAACATGGCAACAAAGAAAAAAATAAACTGACCCATGTTCAAAAGTCTGCATACCCTTAGTTCTTAATACTGTGTATTGCCCCCTTTAGCATCAATGAGAGTGTGCAGTCTTTTGTAATAGTTGTCTATGAGGCCCCAAATTCTTGCAGGTGGTATAGCTGCCCATTCGTCTTGGCAAAACACCTCCAGGTCATGCAACGTCTTTGGTCGTCTTGCATGAACCGCAAGTTTGAGATCTCCCAGAGTGGCTCGATGATATTAAGATCAGGAGACTGTGATGGCCACTCTAGAACCTTCACCTTTTTCTGCTGTAATCACTGGAGTGTCAACTTGGCCTTGTGCTTAGGGTCATTGTCGTGCAGGAAAGTCCAAGAGCATCCCATGCGCAGCTTTCGTGCAGAAGAATGCAAACTGTCTGCCAGTATTTTCTGATAAAATGCTGCATTCATCTTACCATCAATTTTCACAAGACCCCCCGTGCCTTTAGAGCTCACACATCAGTAAGCCATCACCATGCTTCACAATGTGGATGGTATTCTGTTCACTATAGGCCTTGTTGACCCCTCTCCAAACATAGCGCTTGGTTGTGACCATAATGCTCTATTTTGGTCTCGTCACTCCAAATTACATTGTGCCAGAAGCTGTGAGGGGTTTCAAGGTGTTGTCGGGCATATTGTAACCCGGCTTTTTTGTGGCATTGTGGCAACTCGACCATGCAGCTCATTTTTGTTCAAGTATCGTCGTATAGCGCTCCTTGAAACAACCACACCGTCTTTTTCCAGAGCAACCTGTATTTCTCCTGAGATTACCTGTGGGTTTTTCTTTGTATCCCGAACAATTCTTCTGGCAGTTTTGGCTGAAATCTTTCTTGGTCTACCTGACCTTGGCTTGGTATCAAGAGATCCCCGAATTTTCCACTTCTTAATAAGTGACTGAACGGTACTGACTGGTATTTGCAAGGCCTTTGATGTCTTTTTATATCTTTTTCCATCTTTATAAAGTTCCATTACCTTGTTATGCAGGTCTTTTGACAGTTCTAGCCTGCTCAGTGCATCCACGTGAGAGCTAACAAACTCATTGACTATTTATACACAGACACTAAATGTAGTTTAAAAAGCCACAGGTGTGGGAAATTCACCTTTAATTGCCATTTTCACCGATGTGTGTCACATTTTGTGTCTGTAACAAAGCCAAACATTCAAGGGTTAGTAAACTTTTGATCAGGGCCATTTGGGTGATTTCTGTTATCATTATGATTTAAAAAGTAGCCAATGTGATAGTAAATGGCTTCATATGATCACTATCCTTAAATAAAATAGTTTTTTTTGCATGATTTTTTTGCATATTTTCAAAATCAATGCCAAAAGTTTACAATTTATAACACATCCTCATTATAACACTGATTGTTCAACTGCAAAGTACTTTCCAAAACCTATAGACTTATCACTTTTTCACCAAGGCTAGAGGCTGTTGAAAAAAATGTTTCCCATAAAATGGTGAGTTTGCTGTGGTCCTCTTTGTCTTGTATTACATTTCATATGAAGATATAAACCATTCAGTGTGACAGACAGGCAATAATAGGGGAAATAAGGAAATGGCAAATACCTATTCACACCTATTACATATATACAACCCCATTTCCAAAAAACTCGGGACACTGTGAAATGCAATTAAAAACAGAATGCAATGATGTGAAAACCATTTATCCCTACATTTAATTGAAAATAGCACAAAGACAACATACCAAAGGTTGAAACGTTATTGAAATGTTATTGTTTTTGGAAAAATACATGCCCATTTTGAATTTGATGCCAGCAACACATTTCAAAAACATTGGAAAAGGTGCATGTTTACCACTGTATTTCATCACCTCTTCTTTTATCAACACTTTGTAAGCATTTGGGAACTGAGGAGACCAATTGTTGTAGTTTGGAAAGTGAAATGTCTTCCCATTCTTCCTTCTCATTTTTGCTAAACATTTCTGGGTCTCCATTGTCATATTTTTCGTTTCATAATGCGCCAAACGTTTTCAATGTGTGACAGGTCTGGACTGCAGGCAGGCCAGTTTAGCACCTTTTACTACAGAGCCATGTAGTTGTAATACGTGTAGAATGTGGTTTGGCCTTATCTGGCTGAAATAAGCAAGGACTTCCCTGGAAAAGACATTGTCTAGATGGCAGCATATGTTGCTCTAAAACCTTTGTTAAAGCTGCACTAGATAGGATTTATTCAGGAAAAAAAACAAAAGTGCCAGTGGAATGTCATTTTATCTTTTATGGAGCATGCCGTTACTTCCCAGCCAGTCTCGTTCCAGCCAATCGCCTTCTGCGAGGCAGGTTTTCCTCCTTGGCTTATCTTGTGAACACCCATTTTACCTGGATGATATTATATATAGCATAAGTATGCCGTAAGGAGCGAAGTTTGCTTACTGTAATAAACTATAATGGCAGCTAGAGACCAGGACAACAAACTGTCAATTCCTCCCTTGTCTACTATAGCATACACTACGAAAACGGCAAAGCGAAAAGAAGACTTAGACCAACTCTCTGTAGCTAGCTACCAGGAACCCGAAGCATTACAACATTAACAAGGCTAAGAAGAACATCGTCAAATTCCGAGTTAGCGCTTTTTTTGGAACAAATTCGATTTTTCATAATTTTATTCGGAACGTGATTCTCTATCGGTCATTGGTGCGGAATCGCTTTCTGACAGGTGAGTAATTGCAAAATTCTGTAACTGTTTTTTTAATGAAAAAAATCCTACATAGTGCAGCTTAAATTTTTTTTCAAATTTAACAAATAAATGTGTCTAACTACAGTACTGTAGCTATCTGGCTTTGCCATCATGCAACCAAAAATAGGAGCACAGAAATGGAAGGACAAATCTAAAAGAGAACGTCTAAGTATGTGTAACAGTTAAGTAATGGCTGATTGGGACTGAGTAGGTTATGAATTGAAAAGATGTTACATAATTAATTACCTGTGTTGAAAACAAAGGAATTTGAATGTGGCGTAGTTATGAATTATAACATTAATCAATAAAACGTTTATGACCTGTTTTTTGGACAGTAATATAATTACTATTAATTTATTTTTTGGCCCATGGTTTGGGTACTAAATGTTAAATTCTGTCCTGGGCCCTGTCATTCCTGTACGCGTCCCTGTTCACAGATGTGCAAGTCACTCATGCCATGTGCAATAATGCACGCCCATACCATCACAGATGCTGGCTTTTGAACTGTGTGCTGATAAGAAGCCAGATGGTCCCTCTCATCTTTAGTCCGGAGGAGGCGGTGTCCATGATTCCCAAAAATTATTTTTTGGGAATCATGAGAAGGCGGTGGCGGTTATGGATCTTGTTTATGGATTCTTCTTTGCATGGTAGAGTTTTAACTTGCATTTGTGGATGCAGCAACGTACTGTGTTCACAGACAATGGTTTTTGGAAGTGTTCCTAAGCCCATGCAGTGATTTCCACTACAGAATCATGTCTGTTTTTAATGCAGTGCCGTCTGAGTTCCCGAAGATCACAACCATCCAATATTGGTTTTCGGCCTTGTCCTCTGCGTTCAGAGATTTCTCTGGATTCTCTGAATCTTTTAATGATATTATGTACTGTAGATAATGAGATCCCCAAAGTCTTTGCAATTTTATGCTGAGAAATATTATTCTTAATTTTTTATACTATTTGCCTGCGCAGTCTTTCACAGAGTGGTGAACCCCTACCCACATTTACTTCTGAAAGACTCATCCTCTCTGGGATGTCCTTTTTATACCCAATCATGTCACTGACCTGTTGCCAATTTACCTCATTACTTGTAAGATGTTCCACCAGGTTGTTTTTTATAGCACAATGTTTACACAACGTTTTTTTTAGCATTACACGTCTTTTTTTGCCCCTGTCCCAGCTTTTTTTGAAACTTGTTGCTGGCAAAGGGGGCATATATTTTTCAAGAAACAATAAAATGTCTCAGTTTCAACATTTGATATGTTTTCTTTGTAATATTTTCTATTGAATATAAGGTTTAAATGATTTGCACATCATTGCATTGTTTTTCGTTACATTTTACACAGTGTCCCAACATTTTTGGAAACGGGGTTATGTATATATATATGTATATTTAAATAGAGAGAGAGAGTCAGAGAGCAAAAACAATGAGGCAGGCCAGTGTTGGCCTCCGGGATGAGCTTTGTGTGGGGAAGGAGAAGCTGCTGCAGAGGGACAGGGACGTTGATGCCCTCTGTCAGCAGCTTCTGACCAAGACACCAACAGCTCTTTCAGCCTGGGGGAAGCCTATTTACTACTGATCCCGCTGCGGTGTGCAACCCATCTGCTGACAAGCCTCACAGCCAGTTAAGTTCCTCCCTGACCTGCCAACATCCCAGTGCCGCTATAGCCAGCCCTAACCTGACACCCTCCCAGCAGTCTGAGCATACTCAGGAACCCAACAGTGTCCAGCAGCAGAGCATCCTGCATCCCACGGCTAGCTTTTCTTTGAAGCTGAGCCAGGTCGGTCCTGGTCTCTACCTGGGTGGTAGACCGGATGCTGCTCCAGTTTAAATATAATATCCCAATGCCCCGGTGCAGTGAAGGGGACATTGTGTAAATGTATGCAGTCACTAATGTATGTCTGTGTGGATTAAAGAATCAGCAAAATGTACAAATGAAAGTGACAGGAGGCAGGTTCCAGCTCAGGCCAGGGGACCTCCCAAAACCGCACTGCTAATAGACTCTAAAGTCAAAGTCCTATAACATTATGGGCTATTTTCCGGACACCAGGCAGAAAAATGCTGGTTTCCCACTAATGATAAGGCATTCCACTAAAACAAGCCAAGCTGGGAACTCCTGACAACCATGTCATAATACTGGGACAAATGACCTACACACAAAAGGAGAAAGAGTGACTGAAGGACAACCATCTCGATATACACCCTTCTGCTGAGGAAAGATCTCTCTTGGCAAACTGATCCACAAGGTCAACTAGAAAACCTTTGTGAACTGTGCCACTTATCCTAATGCCAGCACCTCTCCCCACTGTCACGTGAGCGCCGACAAAACCCTCTACACCTGGATTATGAGGAAGCCATGGATGTGAAAACTGCCACTGTAGGCAGTTTTCAACACTTATTTCAGCACCCCAACCTCCCGCTACACACAAAGTTAGAACATGACACCTCCAGCCCTGACCCACATGTCAGTGTACAGTGGATCAGACCAGCTGTGTAGACGAGTTCAGCCCAGCGTCACTAGGACCAACCAAGCTCAGCTCAGTAGCACCCAGTCTACACCAGCTCAGTCCAGGAATGCATCGCACAGCTCAGCTCAGACCAACATAAACAAAACTGTGACCTTATCAACAATTATTCTATTAGCTAAAATATTAATTACTTTCACATTCAGAAAGAACAGTACTAATCATGTCATCCTTTTCAAATTTTATCTATTAATAAAATTTCGTATTTTTACTTTTGACAGCGCTTACACACACACACACCGTCCATTTACCCTCGTGCTGTGCGTGGTTGGTTTGTTTAGTCAAAGAATTAACTGGACGCATAACTCCCTCCACCAACACATTCACACAGAGACCCACACGCACATTTGTTTTTGTAATTCAAAGGCAATCATAATTTCACTGTTTAATTCAAAAGAAATGGGTCATTATTATTATTGTTACAAAAATACAACTTTTACTAACACAGTGATGACATAGATACTTAGTCTCCTCCAGGGAAATAAACAGTGCAAGGTCTTGGAGGGATTGATCATCTGGCAAAAACAAGACCTTTAATTAACAACCAAATTAAAAACTGGTTAAGACTCACATTTTATTCAATCTCAACATAAATCTGTACAACCTTGTTTCCAAAAAAGTTGGGATGCTGCATAAAATGTAAATAAAAACAGATAGTAATGATGTGCAAATCATTTAAACCCTATATTCAATAGAAAGTAGTACAAAGACAACATATCAGATGTTGAAACTGAGACATTTTATTGTTTCTTGAAAAATACATGGCCAATTTGAATTTGATTCCAGCAACACATTTGAAATAAGTTGGGACAAAGGCAACAAAAGACTGGAAAAGTTGTGTAATGTTAAAAAACTAAACCTGGTGGAATATCACACAACTAATTAGATCAACTGGCAACAGGTCAGTAACATGATTGGCTATTAAGTAACGTATTCTAAATAGCTACTGGAGGAACTGATAATTTGAAGTCACATGATCGATTTCCAGACATATGATTTTTATTGGCTGAAGTCCATTGGTTGGATATAATGTTTTGTCCACCCTAAATTTCTATAGCCTACTTTTTCGAGTTTTACATTTTCCTAATGATGCCTAAGTAGTAGTAGAATACATCGCCAGCAATATTATATGCTTCTGATAAGTAATCAAGCTCAATCGAAATGCAATAGGCTACATTTCAAAACACATTCATAATTCCATTCCAAACCCCAAACATAGCCTAGATCTCTTCCAGATGGCCGTAACGTAGCACTCACCATGCACTTTCGTAGGGTAACATGGGGCAATACGACTCCTGGGGTAAGACGCCCCCCCCCATGTAACAAGGGGTAATACGACCCCTGGGGTAAAACGCCCCCCCCATGTAACATGGGGTAATACGACCCCTGGGGGTAAGACGCCCCCCCATGTAACATGGGGAAAGACGACCCCTGGGGGTAAGACGCCCCCCATGTAACATGGGGTATTACGACCCCTGGGGTAAGACGCCCCACCATGTAACATGGGGCAATACGATCTCTGGGGTAAGACACCCCCCCATGTAACATGGGGCAATACGATCCCTGGGGTAAGACACCCCCCCATGTATCATGGGGCAACACGACCCCTGGGGTAAGACACCCCCCATGTAACATGGGGCAATACGACCCCTGGGGTAAGACACCCCCCCATGTAACATGGGGCAACACGACCCCTGGGGTAAGACGCCCCCCATGTAACTCTCACAAAAACCACAAAATGTCACCATTCTTTTTTTCAACACCCCCTCTGGCTGCCACTAATTTTAATCAACTACAGATTTCCACTGTATCATCACACCTTCTCAGTCAACAATTAGAAATGTTTTCTTCTGCGTCTCATTTTAAGGACTGCTGGGATTTAAAACATTGCCTTATTCAAACAATAAGTTTAGTTTAACTGTATGAAATGGTGTGTAAGGAAAATGTATGTGGTGTAAAAATACAAGGCCAATTCTTAAAAACCCTTAGGCATTATCTTCTATTGGGATAAGATTCCCTGAGGGGGGCAACTAACCCCATGGGGGCATCTTACCCCATGTAGCTGGAAAAAATACATTTGATTAAATACAAATTAATCTGTCAACTGTAGCCATTTATTTTACGTTATAATTACCCTAAGCATAGCCATCTTCAACATAGAAAACAATCACTAAACTTTTCTTTTTTGTGTCAGTAAATAGACATTGATCGTAGGGGGGGGCATCTTGCCTCATGATGCCCTACGTGATGGTTTGGGAAACAGGTGTAAGTCCGTCATAACAAAGTCCATCTTAAGGCTACGTGCATCATTAAACCATCATAAGTGCCACGTTATCGGGAAACTGGGCCAAGTTCTGTTCATCTTATATCACATTTTGTATGAAGATGAAACCATTCAGTGTGACAAACATGCAATAATAATAATTCAGCTATACATTTTTTGTAAAAGCAGTCGCATGTTTACACATGTGTTTGTGACTTCTGTACCTCATTGAAAAGACTGCAAGAGACCGCATTCTGGCAATGCAATAGATGAAGTGCATACATAGGTAGAGTCTGCTGCAGTGAAAGATTACTCTAATTGTTCAGTGGTCCAAGTCAATGGTTTCATAGTCAGTATCACTGGTTCTCAGATGTGCAAGTCACCCATGCCATGTGCAGTAATGCACCGCCAGACTATCGCGGATGCTGGCTTTTGAACTGTGCACTGATAACAAGCTGGATAGTCCCTCTCCTCTTTAGTCCGGAGGACGTGGCGTCCATGATTCCCAAAAATAATTTCATATTTTGATTTGTCCTACCACCGGACAGTGTTCCACTTTGCCTCAGTCCATCTTAAATGAGCTCGGACCAAGAGAAGGGGGTTCTGGATCTTGTTTATACATGGTTTCTTCTTTGCATGGTAGAGTTTCAACTTGCATTTGTGGATGCAGCAACGTACTGTGTTTACAGACAATGGTTTTTGGAAGTGTTCCTGAGCCCATGCAGTGATTTCCACTACAGAATCGTGTCTGTTTTTAAAGTAGTGCCGTCTGAGGGTCCGAAGATCACAGCCATCCAATATTGGTTTCCGGCCTTGTCCCTTGCATACAGAGATTTTTCTGGATTCTCTGAATCTTTTAATGATATTATATAGTGTAGATGATGAGATCCGCAAACTATTCGCAATGTTATGTTGAAAAGTTATTCTTAAGTTGTCTTTCACATAGTGGTGAACCCTTCCCTATCCTGTCTTCTGACAGACCGATCCTCTCTGGAATGATCTTTTAAGTCACATTGCAATCAACACATGATTGTTTAACTGGGAATATAAAGCATAGTTGGAAAAATCCATTCTAAATGTTGGGAATACAGATGGAATGCAAGAGAAAACAAGCTTTCAGAGCTGAAGAAATCAATGTTCTTCTTGACGAGGTAGAGGCACCAGCACCTATCCATCAAAGACAGTAGCCTACCAGTAGCCTACAATGCAGGGTTTCAGACTCCTGAACGTACATTTTGGACACTTTTTCTTAATTATTTATTGTTTTACGTACGTTTTTCTTTATCCTCAGTTGACAGTTGCATTCAATTACATCCACATCCACTCACGCACTTATTATATAAATTGTCTAAATATATTGGTCTCAATTAAAACTGTTTTGATAATTTTTATTTGTTCTATTGTCTTAATATTAACTGCTTGCGATCACTCCTTGCTTGTTGAAGGAGGCGCTATTTCACAAAAACAGTAAAGTGCCTGTTACGATGGAGTAACGTGTGGTCCGCAGCCACTTAAGTAACGATGCATTCGGGAAACACACAGATAAAATAATGAGGCACTTACAGTACGTGCATCTTACGATCATCTTAGTGCTTTGGGAAATAGGGCCCAGGACTAAACACAAAACTCAGTGCTTAAATGGCCATTTTAAAATGTTAAGTTATCCAACACCAACTGGCACTTAATCACGTGTTGTTGCGCTGAATAATTTCCTAACTGAAAGACAGCTTTCATGAATAAAAGGGGTTGTTTTCTCTGAAATTAAATCAGTATTTACTAGGACAGGATGTATTAATTTTTTTCATGAATAATGATTCACTTACTTATACTTGTCCTGTTGGCCCCTGTGGAGTCAACAGATTCTAGAAAAAGAATATAAAAAAATCTAAACATTAACATTTGATGTTAATAATATTTAATCTATACAATTGAAACTAAATTAGCTTAAGTGACTTTTTAATTGTGGAGCTGATGCTTATTGTTTAATTTATTTCTTGATTTTACAAATTGGGAAACTCTCAATCACTGAAATCACAAACAAGTTATCCTCATTACAGGCAATTTTTTGCAGATCACATCTGAGATTACAGAAATACACTCTCCTTGTACTGTGAGAAATACTCCCAAACAAGATCATATTTTTTCAAGGAAATGTCCTAGTCAATTCACAACTTCTGTGGATTTACTGATCCCATAAATTTCAAATGTATTCAGGGTTACGGAGAAACAGCAGATTGAGAAAAATGAATCATTCAATCAACAAGGCTTTCACATGATTGCTTCTACCTTAGACCCTAAACATAGAAGGATTTCGCTTTTAATTATCTCAACATGCTAAGATGTAGCAGCAAGATAGGTAGACCTACCTTGGATATCAGAAAACATTCATTTCCTTGCCTTGGATCAGAATCAAATGGAATATACAGTATACAACCCTCAGGTTATATGTCTATGGCAAAGCATTCATCTTCACTGAACAATACATGTATATTATGAGCAGAATGACTGTCACCAGTTCAAAAGAGAAAAAGCATGGTGAAAAGCTTGAATTGAAACGCAATTTGAATGATAATCGTTGTAAATGGCAGGAACATGTCAGTCTTGTAGTATGTGTGATCTTGTGAAGCCACTTTTCTTTTATCACCTATAATGAAATGGGTTTATTTCCCTGTCTGAATGGAGCCATTTTGTGGCCGGCAGAGCTATGCACTGAGAGTGAGTGTGTGCTTGAGTGTATGTGTGCCCAGTTGAGCAGAGTCATTGCAGGTGCTTATGCAGCTCAGGTGTTGAACGATCCGATTGCTTGCAGATCGAAACTGTCCCTAAACCTCTAAGTATTGGACCCTGTGCTTGGGTACAGTCCCCATCTGATCAACGGTGGTCAAATAAACAGTGAGTTTCTGTGGCGAGAAGCATCGTTGATAACGCAGCAGGCTTTCATCTGAAAAATGTCCTGGATAGGTGGGAATATGAACCCCCCTGATGTGTGGTGCCATCTTCATCGCCTGCTGTAAAGCCCTGCGATCTGGTTCGGACTAGTTCCCGTACCAGGCCATGATACAGCCAGTCAGGTTTCCCTCGACGGTGCAGCAGTTGTATTTGGAAAGTTAATTTGAAGTCACCTCAGGGAGTAGGTTCACCTCTCGACCACACTGGCGGCATTTATTGTCAAGGACATGCGGAGGCTGAGGAATTTACACAGATTCAGGAAATGCTGATTCTGTGTACCTCAGCCCTGTTGATGTCGATTGGGCCATGCGTCGTCCTGTGCTTCCTAAAGTTAGGAAACGTCCTTGTTTTTTTCGGAGGTTCAGGGAGAGGTCGTTATCACGGCAACACAAGGCCAGTTTGTGTACCTCCCTTCTGTCGACTGAGTACTGGCTAAGAGTCAGTGAGGCCTATGAGTTTCTGCAAATCATGTTATCCTGGGGTCTGCCTGTCAGAACATCTGGTATCCAGCTGCACAGGCTTGTCCAATCCCAGTGCTGTAAGCCTGGTTATGAGTTCTGAGGTGACCACAGTATTGAATGCAGAGTTAGAGTACATGAACACCATTTATAAATAGGGATTTCATATCTCTTGTTGTGTTGCGGCCATGTGATTAGTAATGGGAATGTTATATTCAGGTGCTGTTGTGGTGGTAGGCAAATGTGAGTCAGTCCAGAGAACGTGGCGGACTGCATTTTATATGGGCTGTGACCAGCCTCTCGAAAATACTGCATCATGACAGAGTGTGAGAGGATAACAGTCATAAAGTTGCCTTGGTTGTCATGGGCACCGAGAGGATGGTGGTCTCCTTGAAACACATGGAAACTACCGCCTGCAACAGGAACAGAGACAGAGAGCACTGGGTCATCCGGAGCGCCAAGAGCTTCCGTTGGTGACTCAGTGTTGTCTGCCAGGAAGCACCAAATACGCCTGTCTGTGAGGGAAGCATCAGTAGGCACCATGAGTCCTGATTTGTCTGTCGCTGACTGACGTTTACTGTGTCATTGCAGTGCTTTATGGTTAGCCTGTTCCACCCAGGAGGTGGAACAGAGAGATGTGTTCTGGTTGGCCAAATGGAGGGCAGCGGGTGGCTTTGGACTGTGTTTGAGTGGTGTATATATGGGGATCTGTATGGAAGCAGGTATTTGTTACTACTCACTGGAGACCACGGTATAGATGGTGATGCACTGTGGATGTTTTCCTGTCAGTGAACAGCAGACATCAAAAACATTTAGATTGAGATATACCCATATCCATAAAAAATTTTTAGGAAATGAAAATAATGTACATAATTTACTATATCATTAACAGACATACAATTCTGGAACTTATTCTGTAAAAAAAAGTTATTCTAAAGAAAAATTATCGGGAGTAAAATCATGAAATTTTCAAATTTCACAAACTGGCAAAAATATAGTTACAAGCGTTTTATTAGACAGCAACAATATGCTTTACAATAGCAACCAAAACAAAAGACAAAGACAGAACATTGTCTGAGTCTCTTATAATACAATGGTGTCAAATCAGAGTGCCAGATGACAGTAAGTAATGGGGCTTTTTGTTAACTTAAAAGGGCTGCCTCCCTCTCCTCTTCTCCCCAGTCCAGCCTTTTTCCCATATTCTATTCTTTATTCCCTCTCATATCTCATACCCGCTCTGTCTTTCTTTAAGTCCTCATCCCCTCACCCCGCCTCCCTGTGGTAACAGATTACACTTAGAGATCCACAGTGCTTGTCTGTCTCTCGTAGTTTGGCATATGCCAGACTCGTAAGTCTCCGCACTGCTGCACCACTTCAGTGCCCTTCCTCCTCTCCCCTCTTCTCTTTCAACACACTCAGCCAGCGCACTAACTACTCTGGCCCAAACTCTTTGACTTTCACTCTCCACCCCTGTCTGTCTGCAGGATTCAATTTGCAGCTGGCGTCTGTGTCTCTGTCGGGCCTTGTTTAGGGGAGACATTCTGCTGATGCGGCTGCTAGTAGGACAAGTCTGTCTGTTTGTTTGTTTTTCTGCCTTTCTGTCTGTTTCTCTACATGTCTGTCTGTCAGCCTCTCTCATGCCACTGCTCTCTGCTGTAGTGTTGCCTTAAAGCACTGACATTCAGACATGCGTCCAGCCCAGCGGACAACCATGTCATATTGACATTGCATACGGTATCTGGGCCGTGAGGGGCAGTGTATCCCAACAGATACATGATGAAACGGATTGTTGCATGCAAGCATTCACAAAGGCTGGTTTGTGCTGTTGGTTAATATGTGCATGCACACTGACACACATAATCCTTAGCCATTGAGTCCTCCAGACTCTCCTTATACAGTATATCTCCCACCAGCTCCCATCGGGGATCCGGACCGATGCACTCCCCTGGGCCCAGTTGTCAGGTGTACTGTCCTGAGTTAATGGGCCTTGACCCCAAGCCTGAACCCTCCCCACATCCCCTCCTCTCCCAGTCACAGTCCACTGGCTCCCAGCCCTCTCCATTTCACGCTCTTCACTTTCCTGGACATATCTCTCTTTCTTGGTCCCTTTCTTTTCTTCTTGCCCTCACTTTCTATGTCTTTCTTTTATTCTTGTTCTAGTTCATCCTCTGCCTTTCTACTTTTGTGTGTCTGTCTCGTTCTTTCACATTCTAACTCTTTCTGTTCTGCTTTCATAATGCCATACACTACTGTGTACACAATAATCTTATTAGACAGTACACTAGCTCATACAACCTAACCCTTTAATACAGTACACTACCTCATACACCCTAACCCTTTAATACAGTACACTACCTCATATACCCTAACCCTGAGACAGTAAACTGCCTTATACAACCTAACCCTATAACACAGTATATAATGCAGTTTTGCCTTGAAAAAATGTGTGTGTTTGTATTCAGTGTGTGACTGTCAAACCTCAGATGCACAAAAAAAATGGTGGGCGGGGTCAAACGTGAGCGGAGTCAAACATTTGACTCGTTCTGTGTGTCTGTCTCGTTCTTTCACATTCTAACTCTTTCTGTTCTGCTTTCATAATGCCATACACTACTGTGTACACAATAATCTTATAAGACAGTACACTACTTCATACAACCTAACCCTTTAATACAGTGCACTGTAACATTTGACTCTGCCCACATTGAGCCTAGCCCCAAACTGCACACTGCAAAAACAAAAAACGCTGGGTGGGGTCAAGCGTTTGACTCCGCCCACATTGAGCCCCAAACTACACACTGCAGTCAGGGGCTTCTCTCCAACACCATCATATTTTGCAAAAATGAACATAATAGTCTTACACAAAAATGCATGATATTAGTGACTAGAACAAATCACCATATTCCGGGACAGGTGACGACAGGTCAAAATCATTGTGTAAAAACTTTCTAGAAGTTTCATTACCCGAAGGTAGCTAACGCTTGTGAGTTTGTTAATTCGAATCAACCAAAGATAACGGTGATAAGATGAGTCACTCTGAGACCGGGTGGGCATTTTTGTTCATCTTCTGGACAGATTTGCGAATCTTTGGTCAGAAATACCTTACAACTCCCAGAATCCAGTGCAATCTAATAAACCTCGCTGCCCATATAGACAAATGTAGAGAGAAATTAGCAGAAATAGCTCAACGTTACCTTCAAAAACCTATTTTCATTGATCATATTTGTCCATTACTAAATATGCTAGAATCATTATGTCCTAAAATTTTGAGACCTTCTCACTAATAACGTAAATAAATGTCAACAAGCAAAGTGTGCTAGTACTTTTTGCGCTGATGCTCAGGAAAGGCACACCACTTTTTACAGTCAGTCAATAATTATTCAATAATTGTATACCTTTTCAAATATTCTAAAATTTTACCTAGTACGGAGAATCTGCAAGACAGACAAGTGAAGTCGCTAGAGTTTGATGCAGCCACATTTGGATAAGTAACCAATGATTCCATTTTGGTGCCACCGCTGCACCATTTCAAGTGCTGCTGCTAGTCTGTACAGTGACCCACTGGAGACGAGGATGCCGCAGCACTTGGCCTGGGTTAAACCCTGTTGGATGTTGACCGCAGAACCAATTCAGCAGGGGTATGTGTGCCTCCTAATAGCGTTAGCGAAGTAGCCAAAGCAGTAGGCAATGAGGGGATGGGAAATAAGAGTACACACGAAAACATCAATATCGTACTATTGATATAACCTAGCTAGCTAGATAATGAACTAGAGGCAGCTAGCTACAATGCTGCCTGCCAGTCTATGACAAACACTCAAAAAGCAAAAGGATAACTGAGAATTAAGACTCTACACAAACTGACTAGAATGTGTCACAAAGATGTGACCATGTAAACACATGTAACAAATAAACTAAAGAACAGAATGCTTTGCTGTAGACCTTTTAGATCAACATATAAATGATGGTACTTTCATTGATATCAATATAACATGGCACAACACGGTGATTCATCACCATCACCGACGAAAGCTTGGTGTGCAACAGTTGGTGCCACAGGTGGAGAACCATCTGCTTCCCCAATGTCCTTTGCAGACAATGAGGAGGAGGGGGGCCATAAATACACTCTTTTCTACTCAAAAAGCAGTGCATTATGTTTAAGACTTACTGTGTTTTATTGTAAACGATGGACAGTGCTTGGCTTAAATTAAACAAGTGCAGGAGCTGTCTTTTTCCAAGTCAGTCCATAATACCTAAATGTCAGACCCTAACATACCATAATAACTTGCAGCATCTATTTGTAACCCATGTAAAGCTAAATAAAAGGTTGCTAATCCCTGATCCCATAGTTCTACCATTTCCTACCATTGTGCCCTTAATCAAGGCATCAAGTACAATAACTGCTACATTAGGCTACTGTAAATATTTTAGTCTGTGTTAAATGATTCCCAAATTCAAACAAATGCATGAGGTAGGCTACTTCAATAGTAGGAAAAAGCATATGGTAGACAAGGTGGCTAGAGATGTTTGTCTACAGCGTTCATCTGGGGAAAACTGCTATTTATGCAGATAATGGATGTTGTTTCTTAATTTCGATATTATAACATGTTTTGGTGAAAACGCGACTGGAAATAACATTATTGCTTAGCTTAGGTTAGCAAAAACATTAAATAATGACAACATACCATGCTACAACCAAGGTGTTAGCAGAAGGATTTGCACACATACAGCATCTCAGGAGCACTTGGCGAAGATAGTAACTTAGAGAGGCGCCCCTGGCCTACTTTGGAAGGGTTCTGGAGGGAGACAGGGTTGCAGGACACAAGGATATAGATATTGCAATTTCCGACAACGTGGAACAGCACATCCGTTGTGCTAACAGAGGTGAAGCCAACTAACGCATTGTTTTTCATAAATAAGTGCTGAGTAAACATGATTTACGGCATGATGCATAATGTCAATTGCTGTTGAAAAAAATACATGTGAAGTTCTCTGGACAGCTCCAACACAAGTCAAGCACCAGTAAGTTATTGGTACTCAAATGCATAAAAAGTCTAGCTATCGCACTCAAGAATGATCCAGCTTAAGTACTGACAATGAATTTTCAAATAAGGTAGCCAGTACATATTGTATATTTCTTTTGTTTGCTTCACCGTGCTGTTTGTTCTGGTTTAGTGTTTTCAATTACTTCACTGTGTTAGCAGTTAACACTGTCATCTGATTTGATAGAGTGAAGCAATTGAGTCCTATCTGAGCAGCCAGACAGTGTTTCTATGTCTCATTTAGTATTCTAGCAATTAAACCATATGATAATGTCATGTTTGATCATGATGGAAGCTAGGTAGTGTTGTGGGGCTGTTCCTGGTGGGTATGTGCATTGGCGAGTGGGGCTGGGGGAGGTGGGATAGTTTGGCTGAAATTCCAGGGCCGTTTTTTGTTCCCAGTCAGTCCCTGCCTGGAGAGGTCGCTGTTGTGCTATCTTCCTCCAGGTAGCCACTGAACTCACACCCTAAGCTTATAATACAGTACACTATCTCATACAACCTAACCCTATAATGCAGTACACTACCTCATACACCCTAACCCTAAAAGACAGCACACTACTGCATACACCCTAAACCTATTAAACAGTACACTACTTTATACACCCTAAGAATTTAATACAGTACACTCCCTCATAAACCCTAAACCTATAAAACAGTACACTACTTCATACACCCTAACAATTTAATACAGTACACTACCTCATACAACCTAACCCTTTAATACAATACACTATCTCATACACCCTAAACCTATAAAACAGTACACTACTTCATACATCCTAAGAATTTAATACAGTACACTACCTCATACACCCTAACCCTATAATACAGTACACTACCGCATACACCCTAAACCTATAAAACTGTACACTATTTCAAACACCCTGAGAATTTAATACAGTACACTACCTCATACACCCTAACCCTATAATACAGTACACTACATCATACACCCTAAGAATTTAATACAGTACACTACCTCATACACTGTAAACCTATGATACAGTACACTACCTCATACACTCTAACCCTATAATACAGTACACTACCTCATACACCCTAAATCTATAATACAGTACACTACCTCATACACCCTAAATCTATAATACAGTACACTACTTTATACACCCTAACCATATTATTCCTTTCTATTCCTTTAGAATGGCTCTGTATCTTAATTTCTGCCTTTCCTTTCTGCCTGTCTCCATATTAGTTTCCTCATTCTCCTTCATCTCTATCTGTCTCCCCATTCCTCCACTTCTCTCGTCCCCCATTTTAATTTTCTCCCCCTTATCCTCCACAATGCAGCTCCCTCTCTCACACATTCTAAATCCCAAATGTGCTTTATTGGTGCAGTGTAACAACACCTTGCCAACTAATTTCTCATGGTTGAGATGTGGCACATACAGCATTCAAATATGATATAAACTCTGCCATGCAGAAACATTACAGGACATAAATATTTATTATTCTTTTCTCTTCATCGACACTGCCTCTCTCTCCATCTGTTCCTCCTCAGTGACACACCTCTTCTATCCCCTCCCTTCATTTTCTCCGTCTTTCTTCAACTGCTCCTCTTCCAACCTGTTTTGGGTTTGGTCCAAACACATACACACAAAAACACACACACACACACACACACACACACAGCAAGAGAGAGAGAAAAAAATAATGTCCGTGTATATGAAAGAAAAACAGTTCTGAAAAATTGATCTGCGATATCAAAGAAGTTCAATTTTACATGGGGAGACAGAGAAAAGTGCAGAAAGGCTGATGTGTTTTTGGCTGTCTCACTGAAAGTAATAGAGCAGTTAGGCAGATAAAGGAGCGATATAAAGCAAAAAGAGAGATGATGAAAGACCAGCAGAATCGAGTCATCTCTTTAAAGTTCTTATTTCACTTATCAGTCCAATTACATTCTGTATTTCACCCTCTCTGCTAATATAGTGTGTGTATACAGTGTCTATGAAAACACAAAGTATGGTCATAAAACATTTGCTAGAAGGTTTCCCTGATTACGTATCTTTAGTTTTCTCAACAAAAAACATCTCCCATAATCAAATGAAATTCAATATGGAGTTCAGTTGTTTCAATTAAACCTGAAACCAAGAAACAATGCTTTTGAAAAATAAAAGGACATTAATTCCGGTATAGAGTAAGAAATTATGTTAACTTTTGACTTACTGAATCCTGTCCTTATTTGCTGACTATATCAATAAATCAATCAACCAAATGTATTTATAAAGCCCTTTTCATATCAGCAGGTGTCACAAAGTGCTTTTACAAATTAATATTATATTGTTACCTTATCCAACATTGTTGGGCACTGTTAAAATTATTTAAACATTCCATAAAAGTAACTGCTGACTATCAACACTGATTACATTATTGATAATCAAAAAACCCTTTTTTAAAACTGTAAACACATTTTACATTGACTTATAATACGTTAGATGAAATAATCAATGTTTCACCTAGAAAGACTTTAAATACATGATTTTCACATACAGTGTATACATACATTTTCATAGGATTTTCTTCTCTATTGTTTACAGTTGTTTTAGACGCTTTGAAACTATTCACAATAATATTGCATCACACTTAGTACAAAATAATCAAAACAGATCATCAAAAAGTATAATTTCACAACTCTAAGTACTGTATATCTGACTTTGACTTGAGTACAAAGAACATCTAGGACATCTATAAGACATGTTTCACATTGAAATACATGCATAACTTTTGATAAGATTTTCTCCCCCATTGTTAAAATACCTTTTCTAACACTATTGTTCTTAATTGATCATCACTCAACCATTTGGTGAATATATTGTATGTATTTTCCATTGTTTTGCCTACTATGTTCAGATTGAAAAGGACAGAATGACCACCCTAAGGCCATAGATTTGATTGTTACCTCTGGGGGATTCAAACCCACAACCTTGGTGTTGGTAGTGTGAGCCACAAAAGACCACTGCATTGCCTATGTGCAATACAATACAGGACATGATTGCCATCCATAGTAGTAACCAAAACTTGTAAGCATATAACAATATAAACCATGTGAACACTGGCAATGTCTTTCAACATGGAGCAGGCTAGACAGGCAGCAGAATAAATCAGAGAGGCCCTGAACATAGGGCTGCACGATTTGGATAAAATATTGAATCGAGATTTCTTTTATAAATATTACAATTGCGGTTATGATTTGTGAATTTCAAACATGGGTGTAAACAGTGTAAATAATCTCACTTAAAAATAGAGATCATAGCCTACATAATGTGCTATTAAACTGAATAAAAATCAAGTTAAAATTCAGTGTTTTCTATTTTACACTTATTACCAATTTAAAGGTGCAGCCAATGGCGAACTATTCGTTTAACTGCTCATTTAATGCAATGGTGTTTGCAGCGTTTGCTATATTGTGCCGTTTCCATAGCTAGTTCGGCAAAATTTTACTCAACCCTTGACGTATATTTTCTCCCATATTAAGTTTGTTTTCAGGCACCGACATTGAAGCCGAAACTTTTAATAACCATGCTGTTTTGTATGTGGGACAATATCTTGGTGCCACTCGCTAACTTGAAGCAAACGTCTTTTGCAGTTGCAATGTTAACTGAAACTAACACTGAAAAACCATCAAGTATTCAAACAAAATTAGTCCAGGAATTTAAGCAATCTACAAGAACACCTACAGCACCCGCAAGAAAAACAATTACGAACGTACGATGCATGCCCATCGACTCGCATGAAGCGCACATCATTCATCTTTTTTGGAGTTGAAAATCGCATAAGTTGGCGATTTGGATATTGCATATGTTAATATCACAATTTTGATTATATTTCGATTAATTGTGCAGCCCTACCTGGACAGGGTCAAAATTACAAACTAACTGCTGTGAACCACAAGTACACACAAGTACATTTTTGTTGATATAGCAGGCTTCTACCATGCCAAAACTCGACAGTGTCGGCGAAATATCATTGGCCAATGAGCAATTGTCGCTGTGCGTAGACAACGTGTGGGAAGCATATTCCTGTGTTCAGACACATTTGAAGAGGGGGTGGTGGGACATAAGACACTTCTTGGAACTTACAATACTGTGTCTGCACACTTTATTGAGGTCCTCAATTAAGTTGTGTGTGATAATATTAGTTTCCACCATTCAGAGGTGATTCAGGAATGGTTTTGGGACAATCCCTGATTCCTGACCCTAGACCTGCCCCATAATCTCCTTTTCATTATGGAGATGGAAGGTTCATGAATGCCTTCCCCATGAGCATGTCACCCTCCTACAGCCCATGGATAAGTCAGATCATGTTGACCAATGTCACGTTTGGATTTGCCATGCCGAAAGATTCTTCCCACAATGCATGAAAAATTAAGATATTCTTGGTGACGCGGACAAGTTATCATTGCCAAATGTCGAAGACAGAATTTACACAAATTAATGTAGTGTGTGCTAAACAGTGACATGTCTTTTATTTCTTTCTGATAGTATAAAATTGATTAGACAAAAAACATTAAGCAATAAGTGACTTTTTTCCATCAATGATTGTAAAAGGTGTCTTCATTGATCACACTTGATAATTGGATACTGATTATGGACATATTTTTCTGTCAATTGTGATGGGTGCAGTTAGAGTTTTGCCTAATGTGAACCGTGAAACAAACTGTAACCGATTACCTTTAGCACTTCAAAGAGTCATTTTGTAACAAGTGCCATACATTGTTTGGTCTTTGGGGTAACCGATTGTTACAATGACTGAAAGAATTGCCCTGTTAGGTTTTAATGACTTAACAAATGTACTCATTGTATTTTACTAAAACCTTAGTGGTTGAATTGCTGATATTGTACTGAAGGATGTTTACAAACCAAATGAAAGCAAAATCAGTTCTTTTGAATGCAAGATTTAATGTTTTACAAGTATGATCAGTTTGGAGTTTTTTACTAAGAGATTTGAAACATTGCACCATACTATTGTTAATAGTAACAAAGTGACTAAAAAACCAATGTAAATAACTTTTACTTTCCCTATGCTGATTATTAATAGTTGATCATCACTTAACCATTTGAGTTATATACTGTATGTACTTGTATGTTACATTGTTTTGCCTGCTATGTTCAGATTGATGAATACAGAATCACCACCCTGAGGCCACAGATTTCTGTGAGACCTCAGTGGGATTAAAAAGTTGTGTAGTACTCTAATAATTGAGCCCCAAAAGACCACTGCATTGAATACATACATTACATTACTGCAAAATACAGTAGGCCTATCTGATCGCCATCCATAATAACATTTTTAAATTTATTTCCACAAAGTAGTTACCAAAAATAGTAACAATATAAAATGTGGTGTGAACACTGGCACTGTCTTTCAACATGGAGCATGATTGACAGCAAGGCAGAGGAAGAAATCTGAGGGCCCCTGGACAGGGTCAGAGTCAAAACTCCAAACAGAGCTGAAGTGAATTATCACAGGTACATATTTTTCGATGAAGCAGGATTCAACCTAGCTAAAACTAAGCTAAGCACTGTGCACTCAGTACTATCGGCCAATGAGCAATTATCCAAGTTGCTTGAAATAATCACGGGTCGCGGTATCTTGGGCTTGTTTTGAAAGGTTTGGTCGCTTGTTAGGAAAATCTGACAAGCGACTTTGTTTTTGTACATTTATGGTCGCTACTTTCCCGAAATGCATTGATTGACACTGTCTGCACGGCCTCACAATAATATAAGTGCTGTAGTGTAATTCGCTCTACTACAAATCCCCACGTGGATCTTTCCTGCCCCCACCTCCATCCCATTGGCGAAAAATGGATTTCGAAAAGTTTGAAATCCAAGCGATGTTACGAGTTTCAACGTTTTTGTCAAATGCACTGAGCAGCGTCATCCTGAACGTCATTGTGACATGGCACCCGACAACTACGTAGTGAGAGTTAAGAAGAATATATAAGCAAAAATATAGCCAGAAAAAGAAAAAATAATAACACTGCACACTAGCAGCATCTTAAAAGAGTGTACAGTAAACTAGCAGCAATCTGGGTATTAGCCTATTATTGATTATAGATAGTTTACATAACAATGTAAACTAGCAGCAATTTGGTAGAATTATTGAATATTATAGATACATGAGTGTAATAAGCTAATGAATGGTGACATAGCACACTTCAACTACGTAGTGAGAATTAAGATGAAAAATATATACACAGCAAAAATATAGCAAGAAGAGAATGCAATAATATACATAACACTGTACACTAGCAGCAGTTTAGAAAGAACACTGTAAACTAGCAGCAATATTGGTGGTGGTATTGAAATTATAGATAGGCCTATGGCAAGTATGGCAATAATATACATAACAATGTAAACTAGCAGCAATTTTTGAAAGAGTAGGATGGGGAGTATGAACAGTATGGTAGAAGTATTGAATATTATAGACACTTAGTACAGCAGTGATGATGAGTCATCATTCATGACATTAGATGGCATAGCACAATACATTTCCACAAACGATGCCGCCAACAAAGTGGTCCAAATATGGCAAAAAGTACAACAAAGACTGTGTACATCAAGTGGTCCGTCATGACAGTAAAGCTCTGTGCAGGTACTGCAAAGAAGAAGCTATTATTACAGTTTATAACAAAAAACCAGCATAACATACCCTACTCGTGTATATATAGCCTACTAATAGTAGATACATATGGTACTAATGTATTTTACACTCCCCCTTAGTGCTCCTGTCCCCTCATTTTCCATCTCTCCTCTCATATTCTGCTGGCATGTGATCAGAGATGAATGGATGGTGCCTGCCCTCCATATACGCGTTGTTGACGTTTGATTCTTTTTTGTGAAGAATTCTTTGCTTGTTGATGTTAAAATACATGTTTTGCGTTTCAAACTCTGAGTGGCTTCAGTTTAATATGTTGCAGGCTCATTCATTGACCTTAACACGCTATAACAGTATTGGGCTTGTTTTGGGCGTGTTTTTGAAGCTGCGTTTGCTTGTTTGACTCGCGAGAGTTGGCAACGCTGACCACTATACGTAAACCGCTAAAGAATTGGTGCTGTGAGCCGTATGGTTGGACTTTCGATTCTACCGAAAAACTACAGTTTTTGCTGAAGATCCTGAGACTCTGAAGCTGACTGCGTGCACCCGCAAGGACGTTGGGTTTTCTATTCCTGGTTCCTGTGAACAGCTGACCAGTTGGGGAGTTGAAAACCTACACCATTTAACGACCAAATCAAGTAATGCTACAGCTTATGTAATTCATGGAGACTTAGTCCCTGACAAGGCCACGATTAATATCGTGAAACTCTCTAGGGGCGGATAAATTTGAGGGAAGCGCTAAACTGTATTTCGTTTACAATGCTAATTGTTTTAGGCGATTATGCAGTGACTTGTACAAGTAAAATATAATGCCTCCAGTTGTACAAATACGACAGGAGGACTGCAGCCTCTGACGCGCATGCGCACGTTTAAATATCATGGCGCGAATAGGACACCATCAAGAACGAAAAGGATCATTAACAACAATGCCTGGAATCGAAATCGACAGAAAAAAAGTTTTCCAGCTAAGCAAGATGGATTCATAGGAAGTTGTGTATGGACAGATGGAGAGTGTGGTACATATGAAGAGAAAAGACAAAAGAATGTCAAGATGGCCGAGAGAGGACAACAGTTGAATGGTGGGAAAGGAGACAAAGGATGCAATCAAAATGGACGAAGATGCATTTCGTTTGTCCACTTGGCCAAACGACAGCAGTCACAAGATGGAGTCTGTCATGGGACGCCGGAATCATTGACGATACAAGGAACTGGCGTGAGCTTTCATAATCATTGATTCAGAGTTATTAGATGTTTATTTCCAAAAATGTATCATACCTAAACATTGAATGAAGCTGGAACATATTAAGGAAACCTGATCACTTTCCTCGTCAATAGCCAGGTTTATTTAATTGAATATTACATGTAGTTTGAAAAGCACTTTGATGGTATATAGCATGTTTAAATAGGCATTCAAGAGAGAGCCTGTTTTGTTCTATCATGCTTGAACATGTTTTAATAGGTATTCAAGAAATAGCCTGTTTTGTTGTGCTTTGTCATGTTAGATGTCATTAAGAGTCAAACGCATGTATTACCTTAACAATGTTTTATTCTGTAAGGCCTCCACTAAGGGGGGGGGGGGTCTCACGACAATGTGGTTAGGCCTTTACCAGGCCCACCTCATGGTAATTTGCTGCAGCGTGCTAAGCTGTTAGCTAGTACACGTGGGTAAATCTAAACCGAGTGATAAATTAGACACTGGTACAATGATAATTTTCTAATCTGATAAAATAGTCTCATAGTTTTCTTACAAAAGGTTAAAATATTGTGTTTTCTCTTTCCTTGTCCGTGTCCCATGAGGACTGAATTTGAATCCAATATAGTCATAGCCAGCAAAAGAGGGTAAAAAAGCCAAAGCGAGTTTATTGCCCACAATAAAATTAGAGATATTTTAAATGCTTAACTTTGGTTTGGTTAAATAATATATTTTCTCTTTTTTATGTTTACCAATGATAACTGAGAATACTTGCGTTTTAAAACCAACGCCTGATACTCATTAATGGAGTTGAAATTTTAAAATGGTAAATTGACAAATGAACAAATAGAGTAGATGAAAATATTTAATGTCTAAACTGAATTACTCATTATTGTACCTTGATTTTAGTGATACCATACATCTGTTTTCGGTCAACATCACCATTCTTATGAGTTTTCTTAATTTCCACCCTGATGTTGAGTTGCTGTGTTGATTTGACAAGCACATTTTTACAAACTGCAACAATACTAGATGGGTAGGGCGATAAATCTGAACCTTCAGTTAACAAAGGATATTGGCTAAGTTGAAAGAAAAACATATCTTACTACAGACTGTCTTACTACAGTCTGAGCACCATGTCAGATTTTAATGTGTGGAAACTGAAATTTCATTTACATTAAACAATGCATTTGCCCTTTATTTCTGGCTCACCATAAGTGGGTGAAGCCATGGACTCCAGGAAGGGGGGCAGACCCACTAGGATGACCCCCAACCTTTCCCATTAAACCAGGATAGCCTATTACTAAGGGTTAAATTTGAGTGTTCAGACTTGTCTCACCTGTGGTAATTTCTCCAACATGAGCATATTCAGTTTTGGGATTAACAAACATTAAGTGAAAGCTAAATATATTTTCCTCTCAATAGCTTTAATGTTGAAATGTATGGTTTTGAAACCAACTGCAGTGAGGGTAGAGACCTAAAGTCATCCCCCATTGTTGATGATAGAACAATCTTAATGTCAACAGAACCACAGATGGGGTCACAGTATGCATAAAAGTTGTGATTTAGGGTTTGGCTGACTGACACTATTTGGAATTAAAAATGAATCAAAATTGGATAATTTCCTTAAATGTTAAGGTTAATCAAGACATTGTTTGTCACAAGGTAGTTTGGCCATTGCCTGTGAAAATGCTAAATTTGGGTGCTGTAGCTATGCTAACACAATTGCCCTGGTGGTTGCAGTAGGTAAACCACTGCAACATGGGCTGGAGTTTTCTCTCCTACAATTTAGTTGAGCAGCTTATCCCCTAGTGAGCAAACCGATTATTTTGTCAGGCATGTGCCAAGAAACTACAGGAGTTTTATAAATGCATCATTGCCAATTTTGCAGACCTGTGGGAAGGCACTGAGGTAAAGTCAAATTTGAGAGCTGTTTAGCTATGAAAGGCAAATTTGTCAATAGGTTATATGGTTTATAATTCCTTCGCACAAGCGACCGTGTTGCACATTGATGTCTTTGATTGTGTTTGTGAATGTTTGCGTTTTTAACATTTCCACTTTGTTTTTTGATGAATGTACAGGATGCAACTCCTTATTGAATGGATTCTGGATCCATCCCTACAACCAATTCTCTATTTTTCATGTCCGTCCTGTAATGATGGCGAGTGCGGGTTCAGGATGGCGCCTCCTGTGGCAGTATTTGTCATTGTTCTGCATTCATTCATGGTGTCACTTTCCATTGATTAATGAAGTGAAAGCAGGTGAGAATGTATGATATGATAATTGATTATGATTGGACAGAGTTGAACTGAGAGTTCAAAGCGAATCAAATTGGTACTTATAAGGAGTTACATGAAAATTTGTTTTTTTTCCTGTTTGCATGGTTATAACGGAGCATTGGCATCTGTTATGTTTTACATCTTCCATAACACAGGATTTGTTTTTAATTTGTTTATTTGGAAATTGTTTTGTTTGATGTAAGGTCTAACATTTTAATGGTTGAATAGAATAGATCTAACCATTTTTGATTTGGCTAAGCAAAGTCATGTCTGAAAATCTGAAATCGGCATAAATATTGCGCAAGGAATCAAACATCAACCAAGCCAGTTCTGGATGGTAAAGGGAATTTGACTTAGACTATTATGGGAACTTGTGTTAATAGGGTGTACGCTTCACTCTACTGATGGAACTTCTGAGATCCACAAGTTTTCAGGACTGATCTGTTGTCTTCATTGTTGAGTTGACGTAAAAATACCCAGTGCATGATAGTCCGATGGACTGTTGAACCACACTAATTATTGGTCGGGACATCACAATCCCTTTTCTGATGAGACATCGCGTCACCGACTGGACACAGACAACTGAGTGTGTGAGTACCAGCAACATGTCAAGAAGGATTTCTACAACCACACTGGTCAAATCTGTTCCAAATCATCCCGACCACTCACGTTGGCAGAACGATGCCAGGGTCAGATCACTTGGCTTCACACTCCATTTCTAGATGAATCATCGACAGCAAGATGAGGAGAATCCACCTGAGTCATGAAGGACTCCACATATTACGGGTCAGAGTACCACGGGCCAGTTGACTGGAAAGGTTACATGGTCCCAACACAGTGGAAGACACTGTTGTGGTGTTAATCTGGAATTAGTGACGTGATGGAAACTCACTATTCCACTACACACCTACACTGACTTGTTAGGACAACCAGGCAATTTGCTGGGTCCACATCACACTGACTGCAATAACTTTACATCACTGATACAAGACAGAGAAGACTGAAGACAAGAACTACAGGACACTTGAGTGGAACCTAACTTATTTCCTTACAGTCTAAGATTTTCCTAAATGAATTGATATGGTGATTTCATATGTATGAAGGTTTGTTTCTCGCAAGACAGGCGGGAAACTCTGTACAATGATAAACCCAATACTGGACTTCAAAGTATTTTGGGATGATGCCTAATGAACGACATTATGGCTGTCCTGGTATGTTTGGATAGTGAATCCATCCCTATTAAATGTAGAATTGTTCCCTATTAAAGGTTTGATGGACTTTGGGGGAATGTTTAATCATGATGTTATGTTGAGTCTGATTTTCTGCTGAACACCGTTAACACTGATAGTAACCTGTTGATGTCAATATGTGTGAGGTGGGTGCGGGATTGATGATTGTCATACATTGAGTTATGTGTCAGAGTGGAATTTTCTAATTTTTTGAAATACTGAATTTGGGGTTTTCAATAGTTGTCAATTATAATCATCAAAATTAAAAGAAATAAACACTTGAAATATATCAGTCTGTGTGGAATGAATGTATACATTATACAAGTTTCACTTTTTGAATGGAATTACTGAAATAAATCAACTTTTTGATGATATTCTAATTTTATGACCAGCACCTGTAAGTGTATGGGCCTCTTTTCATTAGGAATTGATTGTACTTTTAATAATAAGACAATGGCCCTCATTCTTGAAACCTCAGAAAAGATCTCAGATTCGAACGTTGGGAGAGACTTAAGATGATCTCTAAGTGTGATTCATGAAACTTTTGCACCTGGTCGAAATGAGCGTAGATGTCATCGCAGATTTAGGATAAAGCCGTGGATGCGCGATTGCCTTGCACCTGTCCTTATTTACATATGACACACCCGTAATTTATGCGGGTGTGGCGATCAGCAGCCTATGAATTGACAGATTTCAACATAAATTATAGCTTGAAACGGCTAATTAACCATTCGTCATTCTCCGTGACAAAATCTGTGCAGTTACGGAACACTTTTGCATCTCAGCCCCGAGCCGAAGTCCTTTAAAAGAGCAAGTTCTGTTGTCATTAGGGGAACTGTTCGACCCAGAATCACTGGTTTATTCTCTCACTAGTCAATTTAAGACCTGTTAGCTAATAAATATGCCAGCCGCCGAAATTATAACGACCATTTATGATCTCCAAGTATGTCGATACGGCCTGAGTGACTGAGGAAAAGCAAGACAAAGCAAGTTTGTCTAGAGCATTACACACACAAAGTAATTTCAAAGCTTATAAACGCATGAACAACAGAAATACCGGAGAACATGCAGAATAAAGTGAAATAAATAATAAAATAATAGCCTACGGTTGTGATAAAATATTTAATATTGTGGTATGTTTGTGTTATATTCATCGTCATCTTATTTTATGTTAGGCCTACTTATTATAATTATAATTGTTGTTGTTGTTACTGAGGCTGTTACGATTGTTGTTTTTGTGATAATGATGGTCTTATTGCGAATCAAGCATGATCTTATTTTTCGATACTTCCAGAGGTAAAGATTATCCATAGGTCACAGTTGGTGAATTGCAGAAGTTGGTTAAATATTGGGGTCCCCAAGTTTCTTAAACTATAATTACATGCCTACCCATGCCAACAAGCTATTTGGACATCTTGAAAGACGACTCTGCTCTCATCAAGACAAAAATATCAGCACATGGATTTGACAAAATTTAATTGGAACTGGGTTCTTTGCTCAGAACATTCAAAATGCGTTTTTTTTTGTTTATTGCCACGAACACCAGAGGTGTGTTTAGTATGAAAAGATGAATGCATGAAAAAAAGTGAAGAATGATGGTGGATATGTCATGTTGGGAGGTTTTTGTTGCTTTCAGAGGCCCTGGTAACCTTGTTAGAATACAGGATTTATGAACTCTGTCAAGTACCAGTTCATTTTAGAGCAAAATCGGTCTGCCGCTACCAAGAGGTGAATACTGTTGTCAGTGGATCTTCCAATAGGACAATGATCCAAAGCATTCCTCCAGATACACAAAAAGTGCCTCACTGACTCTAGAATCAAACTTTTGCAAGGGGCCATCCCAGTCCCCTGAAGTAAACCCCATTATTATTTCACCATAGCACAACTACTTAATGTAGCAGTTACTAATGTTTTGAATTAAACATTTATACCATAAAAAACAAGATCCCTTTGACACAATGTTGAATGAGCAAATTAGTATTTTGCAGTAGAATCTTCTTACTCCATATTAGTCTGTCCATAAAATACCACATGTTCCAAAATACATAGCAAATATAAGTACTGCCTCCGAAATGAAATGGTGATCAGAGAAATGATAGTTTCTGCTTAATGCTTTTTCACCTTTTCGTTAAATCTTGTTCGAGAAGAAGTCATAATGTTTAAAAAGAGTAGTATTAACAAAACATCAAGTAGACAAGGACACCATGTGGTGAAATAACATGAAGATGATTGGCTACAGATTGTAATTCACATAATATATTTTAACTGGAAAGAAATTTCCACCATGAGAAGAATAAAGAATTGGGAGCTGCCTTTGATTGTGAAACTACATCCGGGGAGTTTTGGAGAGGGAAAACTGGGAGTGGCAACCCAATGTTTACTGGGGAGAAAATAATGTTTACTTTCACAGTTCACATATTTGTCATTTGACAGCTAATTAGAAAATACAATTATAATTAAGCTACTTACAGATAACTAAAGAACTATTTATTCAGTATATCAACTAAGTATTTCTCTATTTAAAAAAAAACATAAATAAATACATTTATGTGAATAAATAAATTTTTAGGGGAGTGGGAAGTTAAGGTCCCGGAGCAGATCGAATAGAAGGAATTAGTAAAACTCTTTTTTTTAATGCATGAAGTTTATTACATGTGTCATGTACGTAACTGTTCCGGTCCGTGTTTTCTGTGTGTTCTTAGTTTGTCATGTCCTTGTTTGGTCTTTCCTGTTCTTGTTTCAGTTAATCGGCTTATTCCTTTCACCAGTGTTTAGTCCCCACCTGTTTCTGTTCACCTTGTTAGTCCATGTATTTAGTTCAGGCATTTTCTCCCCGTCCTTGTCGGTCATTGTTGTATTGTGGCGTTCTATGTTTCAGTGTTTAGTCTATTTTGTATCTGTAGTACACTGCACTCGGTTTTGTTTTCCCTTTTGTTCATATTAAAAGCTCCTTCTTCGATTCTGCATTTGCCTCCGTCTCTGAAACGTTACAATGTATGTCTTTTTTAGTGATGGTATATGGCACACGCCAATGTTGCGTTAACAGTTTGAATGTGAAGTACAGTTTTGACTGGTACTGTACCTATAAAAATCTTGCCTGGTCCGTGCTACATTGTATCATTACACTACATTTTGAGTAAGAAGAGTTATACACAGTGAGTGCTGTCTCTCTGCCGGCCTAAAAACAGACATTGTCCTCTCAAATATGCATTTCCCTTTATTGCCTATGAGCCAAGTCCATAACCCACTCTTCTTATTAAGCTGGCAACATACACTGCTAGAGGGCCAACTTTCATGCAATTGCTTGTAAACTGAATAAATGAAACTCCTTGGTATCTAGATTCCTATCATCTGTGGTTTTCCCATGACACCCGCATCATCTAATATTACCGGTGAAGACTCTGTGCTCTTAACTTGGCAATAATTGGATGCAAAAAGTACTTAATGTATGGTTGTCAATAATCGTGCCGAATGTTTTTGATAAAAAATTATCTTTCACTAAAATTAAAACAATCTGGAAGGTTTGTGAGAAGATGGAAACAAAATATATTATTTTCAAGAATGCTTCATAACAACTGCTGAAAAGCTGATTAGATGTTCATCAGATGTTGTTAAAACTTGCATAAACAGAGATGCCGGAGCTTAGCCCCAACCGGCTCTATTTAGGTCCAATTTAATCCCTGCAGGTATGTGTGTTGGCCTGTGTCTTTGTCAGTGTTTACTAATCTCTTTGTATGTGTTTGAGACTGTTTGTATGTGTGCATGTGTATTTATAAGACTGTGCTTGTATGTATACCTGTGAATGTATGAGACTGTGTTTGTATGTATACCTGTGAATGTATGAGACTGTGTTTGTATGTGTACCTGTGAATGTATGAGACTGTATTTGTATGTGTGCCTGTGTATGTATGAGACTGTATTTGTATGTGTGCCTGTATATGTATGAGACTGTGTTTGTATGTGTGCCTGTGTATGTATGAGACTGTGTTTGTATGTGTGCCTGTGTATGTATGAGACTGTGTTTGTATGTGTACAGTATCTCACAGAAGTGAGTACACCCCTCACATTTTTGTAAATATTTGATTATCTTTTCATGTGACAACACTGAAGAAATTACACTTTGCTTCAATGTAAAGTAATGCGTGTGCAGCTTGTATAACAGTGTAAATTGGCTGTCCCCTCAAAATAACTCAACACACAGCCATTAATGTCTAAACCGCTGGCAACAAAAGTGAGTACACCCCTAAGTGAAAATGTCCAAATTGGTCCCAATTAGCCATTTTCCCTCCCCGGTGTCATGTGACTCGTAAGTTTTATAAGGTCTCAGGTGTGAATGGGGAGCAGGTGTGTTAAATTTGGTGTTATCGCTCTCACACTCCCTCATACTAGTCAATGGAAGTTCAACACGGCACCTCATGGCAAAGAACTCTCTGAGGATCTGAAAAAAAGAATTGTTGCTCTACATAAAGATGGCCTAGGCTATAAGAAGATTGCCAAGACCCTGAAACTGAGCTGCAGCACGGTGGCCAAGACCATACAGCGGTTTAACAGGACAGGTTCCACTCAGAACTGGCCTCGCCATGGTCGACCAAAGAAGTTGAGTGCACGTGCTCAGCGTCCTATCCAGAGGTTGTCTTTGGGAAATAGATGTATGAGTGCTGCCAGCATTACTGCAGAGGTTGAAGGGGTGGGGGGTCAGCCTGTCAGTGCTCAGACCATACGCCGCACACTGCATCAAATTGGTCTGTATGGCTGTCGTCCCAGGGGGAAGCCTCTTCTATAGATGATGCACAAGAAAGCCCGCAAACAGTTTGCTGAAGACAAGCAGATTAAGGACATGGATTACTGGAACCATGTCCTGTGGTCTGATGAGACCAAGATAAACTTATTTGGTTCAGATGGTGTCAAGCGTGTGTGGCGGCAACCAAGTGAGGAGTACAAAGACAAGTGTGTCTTGCCTAGAGTCAAGCATGTTGGTGGGAGTGTCATGGTCTGGGGCTGCATGAGTGCTGCCGGCACTGGGGAGCTACAGTTCATTGAGGGAACCATGAATGCCAACATGTACTGTGACATACTGAAGCAGACCATGATCCCCTCCCTTCGGAGACTGGGCCGCAGGGCAGTATTCCAACATGATAATGACCCCAACAACCCTCCAAGACGACCACTGCCTTTCTAAAGAAGCTGAGGGTAAAGGTGATGGACTGGCCAAGCATGTCTCCAGACCTAAACCCTATTGAGCATCTGTGGGGCATCCTCAAATGGAAGCACAAGGTCTCTAACATCCACCAGCTCCGTGATGTTGTCTTGGAGGAGTAGAAGAGGACTCCAGTGGCAACCTGTGAAGCTCTGGTGAACTCCATGCCCAAGAGGGTTAAGGCAGTGCTGGAAAATAATGGTGGCCACACAAGATATTGACACTTTGGGCCAAATTTGGACATTTTCACTTAGGTGTGTACTCACTTTTGTTGCCAGCGGTTTAGACATTAATGGCTGTGTGTTGTGTTTTTTTGAGGGGACAGCAAATTTACACTGTTATACAAGCTGTACACTCACTACTTTACATTGAAGCAAAGTGTCATTTCTTCAGTGTTGTCACATGAAAAGATATAATCAAATATTTACAAAAATGTGAGGGGTGTACTCACTTCTGTGAGATACTGTACCTGTGAATGTATGAGACTGTGTTTGTATGTGTGCCTGTGTATTTATAAGACTGTGTTTGTATGTGTGCCTGTGTATTTATAAGACTGTGTTTGTATGTGTGCCTGTGAATGTATGAGACTGTGTTTGTATGTGTACCTGTGAATGTATGAGACTGTTTGTATGTGTGCCTGTGTATGTATGAGACTGTATTTGTATGTGTGCCTGTATATGTATGAGACTGCGTTTGTATGTGTGCCTGTGTATGTATGAGACTGTGTTTGCATGTGTGCCTGTGTATGTATGAGACTGTGTTTGTATGTGTGCCTGTGTATGTATGAGACTGTGTTTGTATGTGTACCTGTGAATGTATGAGACTGTTTGTATGTGTGCCTGTGAATGTATGAGACTGTGTTTGTATGTGTGCCTGTATATGTTTGAGACTGTATTTGTATGTGTGCCTGTATATGTATGAGACTGTGTTTGTATGTGTGCCTAAACCCCATGGGTACATCGAAGGGTCCATACTTGCATTTCAATGTACAATTTTCCCCTGTCTAAAAATCTGCATCAGCTTAGTAAAATCGTCAAAATAGTTGGATGTGAAAGAATGCTAAATGTTAGCTATTCCCATGAGATAACCTGGCACACTTACCAAGAGTGTGTGCCAACCAGCTGGCAGGCATCTTTACAGACATCTTCAACCTGTCCCTGTCACACGGTGTAGTTTCAACTTGCCTCAAGGAGACCGCCATCATACCAGTGCCCAAGAAACCCAAGGCAAACCGAGGTGTTTAAGATTATCGCCCTGTCGCACTGACCCTTGTTATCATCAAGTGCTTTGAGATGCTTCTTACAGCATATATCTAAGGCAGCTTTTAAGCCTTACTCTACTAACTCCACTTTGACTGACTCCAAGCAGCTATTATCTGCAATCTGGAATCATAATCATCACGCCAGATTCCACATCCAAAATTGGATAACTCTATAACTATTATATATAATTGGGTACCAAATGAACAAATTAACAGAAGGATCTTTAAGAAAGAGTTTGGACAGGACTGATAAATAGAGACAAGAAACCTGGTCAGTTAAGTGTTAAACATACAGGTGAATGCAAAACACCATGCAGAGACGATAGGAGATTTCAGTGGACATCAGGAAGAGGGTAGTAAGAGCACATCAGTCTGGGGAAGGCTATAAAACCATCAGAAAAAGATATGAGCTGCATCTATCCACTGTGAGGAAAAATATACAAATGGAGATGATTTAACATGACAGCAACTCAGCCTAGAATTTGACACCCTACCAAAATATCCCCAAGAGCCACAAAAAAACAGGTAAAAGCCAACCCAAACATATCATCTGGAGATGTGCAGACCTCTTCTGCTGCATCTCAGGTTACTGAGAGATAACCATTTGCAATTTGCAAAATTTGAGTATTGGTCAGGACTTTGAAAACTTTTGCAAGGCATTATGTGGGAAATTGAAGATAAACACTATTACATTTCAAAATCCTTTTAAAACATTACCTGCTTCCTGCACCTGTCTAGAACACATCCATTTGTCTATTTTAAAATGACAAAGTGTATATTTCATTTACCTTCCCGTCAGATTTTTGTATTTTTTTCCTCCAGCTACCATAAAGCAAAGTTGTTCGAGGAGGCATAATTACAGACCGCAATTTGTAATTCCTCCAATTGAGGTATGCAATCATGCCATATTGCAAAGTCTCCCTGCTTGCAGGCTTGGATTTCCTGTTGCCACAGGAACCTAATAAACACAACTTTGAACTGGAAATAATCTTCACCAAGTTAAATATAGTACATACATTTTAAGTCCTAAATTGATAGTACAGTATGTTTAAGCAGTTTACATCTACTGTACATGTAACTTCTTAGCTGATGTTGACTTTAGTATTAATATGCAGACACATTTTCTACCAACCTAGCCATTGAGGATAAATTAACTTAGTCAGCTAGCCTGTCTGGTGTGAGCCTGTCAATCGTTTGTGGGTGTAGTAGTCAAGTTGAGTTGACACGTTTCTTCAATCCATTTCACGTTGCAATGTTACAAAAGGAACATAATCCAAATATTGACCGACAGGGTGGGTACATGAGGGAATTAAGAATTTAAACAGGGACAGTGTTAATTTGTTTGGTGTGGTAGGTAATAAACATGCAGTCTTCAGGTGTCAAAAAGTGATTGCCCCCCTTGTTTTTTGAACATCTATTTTGCCTTTTACTATAAAATCTGTTTGTACAGTATAGGGAAATGTATTAAATTACCTTTTAGTTGAAAATATTAATTTTGTAAAACAACTGAATGTATTAGCTTAGTCAAAATGTGAATAAAGGGTGCATCCTTTGAAGCATAAGAAGTGTAAATGATACACTGCTGGTCCCCAATGATCCAGCTATTTCACAAACGTGTGATAAGGTGGATGATTTAAGAAAAATGTATAGAACAAGTCTTTGCATGTGTCAAAATCAAATATATTATTTGGTAAACAATAGAAATATGATCTTTATTGGAAAGAGACCAGCCTTTGCCACTCTAAACACATTCTTCAAGGTGTCTCCCTACAATGTAAGCTATACGCCTGGTGGATGTTGGGCTTGTGTTTTAGTAACTTTCATTAACAGATCATGCTGTTTCACTTAACATCAAGAAAGCGTTCATGAAAAGTTTTTTTCTCCATCTTCACCCATATGATGATGTCTGGCTGGAGAATGGTGACAACAATGTCAGGAAGGAAGCTCAGATGTCTGTTCAGGACAGCATGCATCTCTCAGGTTCTGGCTTTTCCCAGGATACCATCCTTCCCAGCTCTGGTTGCTTCTGCTTCTCCAGGCCTGAGGAAGCAGTTGTGGTTCCCTTTATTGATGGGAGTTTTTTTTCTTCCATTTACTTTAAATGTCGAGGATGACGTCCAGTTTCCTCCAAACTTGGATGTTAAAAATTCTCAAGTGCCTGGACTGATGGAGGGAGGACAGAGAGGCGCCACTTGAGTTTGTTAATGAGGGAAGGGAGCACATCATAGATCCTAACAGGAACTGGATCCTGGAAAGTTCCATCCTCCACAACCTGTCCCGAGAGAGACTCCTCTCTGTTTTCAACACAGTTCTGAGATCCCAACCCACTGCTTTGCCCTTCTCCTTTTTTCCTTCCTTCCTGTTGCTCTAGGTGCATCCTTTCAGTGGTGTTGGCTTCGGCCCAGCATGTGGTTTGTTTTCCTCCAAGGCCCTGTGTTCCTTGACAGATGTTCCCCAATATGTCACCTTGCTGTAGCCTACGTTCTGCCTGGATAACGGCGTCGTTGGCAGACCACTTCCTTCCTGTCTTAACTTGATCGTTGCACTGTATCTTCAGGTCTTTGGGGTCCCAAAGGGTCATCACCTGACTAACCTTCACAACTTCGAATTCTTCCACTGAGATAGGTAGTTGGGGGACAAACCGAGGCATCTACACAGGTTGTTTAGGGAAGGACACCATGACATACATCCATAATTTTTCTGTCCTGTGAATGCTCTTAATGCAAACATGAAACCGATATATTTTAAATTATTAAGTCAACCTCCTATTGATGCGCTAATAAGGTACTCAGCTCAGCTACCCTTCCCTAACCCGAGCTCATTCCCACATCCTCCCCTCCCCCTGTATCTTCTCTGCCCTCCTACCTCCCTCCCCGTGTTCAATCTCTGCAGTGTCAGTTTGTGGCTTGCGCCTCTCCCTCAGTCATTGATCAAAGTGGCAATAGCAGTGTGTGTGAATGCCGGTCTGGAAAGCAATGCGGCGGTGTTTCCTCAGGGAGTGAGGAAGATCAAACACTTTAATTACGGCAGGCTTGTAGGTGGCACTGGCTACAGACACCAGTCATGTTACAAGGACAGGTGGGGAGAGAGAAGCACCCACGCACGCACACACACACATGCACACAAACACACAGACATGCACACACAGGAATGCACCCACGCACACACACACACACACACACACACACACACACACACATGCACATACAAACACACAGACATGCACACACAGGAATGCACCCACGCACACACAAATGCACCCACGCACACAGACAGACACCCTCAGACACACACACACACAAATGCACACATGCACACCGACACACACACACACGAATGCACACATGCACACCGACACACACACACACACATTAATGTACACACGCACACAGACACACACACACACATACAGACACATGCAGATGCATCACAGGGGAAAGGATTTCACCCAGCAGACACTCTGATACACATTAGCTCACATAGAGGTTTGCATATGTATCCATGGGTGGATGGAAGAGTTAATACGTGTATGTTTATTAGAATACTAATGATTATGCATCATATTCGATTGAGAGATATGGGGGAAACTAAATCATTGTTACGCACAAGCAAACACACAGACACATAAACACACAATCACAAAGCAGGATATATAGTATATACCAAACGCTAGCACGAGCCAAACATCACACCATCCAAACATCACCATCTGGATGCAGAAAGCCTCAGATTCCCATTTGTACATTAATTGACCAAACGTAAACTTTCCATTGATATAATTTGCCATGTGGAAACAGCAGACTGCATAGTATGTGGAAAAGGCTGACACAGACAATGTTGGGTTGTGGCTGATGCCCTTCAACTGGAAACTGGTACTGATTCTGAGCTCAAAGGCATTGCAGGAAGTGAATTGCTTCTCCAGTTGACTAGGACCAGTCCCACCCGGGACCTGCTCCCTGTCACTCAGCGCCCCATCGTGACCTAGCACAGCCCCACAGAAGCCAATCAGCTGGTCTCATCTGCCAACGCCTGTCAGCACAGCATAGCCTGAAATAGGTCAAGGAGGTATGATTTGGCCCAATGACATTCCTTGCTCCCTTCCTTCAAGGAAACACTGATTATACATGACAGTTGAATGCAAGGGCTCCAACTCATTTTAATCGCTTTGGTATTGTTACCATATGTGGTAACTTTTCCTAATAAAAAAAACTCCAAAAATTATCACACTTGTAACACTGACAGTCTTACATTCAAAACCACTGATTGTGCTTTTGTTTCTTTTTAAAACATCATTCACCTCAAGACCATTGTTCCAAACATGTATTTTGTGAAAACAATGAGTAACGTTGGTTAAAGGGATAGTTTGTCTAAAAGTCATATTCATCTAAAAATTTACTTAACAAAAGTTAGTCCAGAATGGACATAGAGTCATTTTTTTCAACCATCCATTACTCAGCTCTGTCCCCGGCTGTAATTACCGTTCTTAGCATCGTCCAAATTCATGAATGGAAACTAATTGTCCCATTACAACAAAGCTGCATTGCAAGCAGAAAACTACCCCAAAACACTCCAAACTAAGACTAGTGGTGTTTTTTAATTCAAAGTACATGACGTTGAAAAAAGAAGTTACACAATATATTTGTCATTTCAAATAAACAGGTTCTTCATGTGTTTACCGTCAGTTTTATTTACAATTGCATCAACCCGCGAATTCCTTCATGAACAGGAGGTGTACATGAAGGAAGTAAACAAAAGTTACATCACAGTAAACAAAAGTTAGTATTCGCTAGCTAGGAAGCAAGTTACCTATTTCATTGTTGATATCCACCAAAGGACAGTCAACCTTTACTTGCTTGAGAGACAAAGGAAAATACATAAATACGACCAGGAAGAAGACTTTTTCCGGGGGATAGAACCTTACTTATTCGAACCAGAATACACAGAGGATGAATTGACCGAGCAAGAGGCTAGAACAGCAGCTGACGATGGGGGAGATAGTGAACCAGTTAATCCCCAACCCTTGCCCAGATTGTCCGAAGGATGGTGGTGTAGCTGTGGATCGTACAATCTAATGCCAACCGAAACGGAATGCTTTTGTTGTAACGAATGGGAACTATTGATTCCAATGAGACCATGAATGACAGTCTGTAACGGTGGGGTGATGGAAGGGTCCGTCATCTCCCGCTTTTCCCGGTTTCCATGTCTTCACAAACACATCCCGGACTGGTTCATTGTCACGTCTTCAATCATGCACACCAGGTCCCAATCATTCCATTAGTATGTGTTTAAATGCTTCTCCTCTGCTCCCCTCACTTGTCGGGTATTGTTGCTTGTCTGTATACGTGTTGGTAAGTGGTTCTTTTCGTTCCGTTTTCATGTGTGCCGTTCGTTTGTTTTTTGCTTTAATAAACGCACATTTGAACGTGCTCTGCCTGCGCCTGGTTCCCTCCACTCAACCACCGTATAATGTGACACAGTCCCTGAAGCTGAACTCGTTCCAAGATGTGTGGTTGATCATCCGGATTTCAACCCCCTCATAACTCCTGGGGTGTTGAAGACATTTTTTTTTTACATTCCAAAAAATTTACTGGAAAATACGTTCTATGCCAGAGGGACCCAATGGCCAGCTCTCAAAATAGTAAGTAGCTACCTAACATTAGCAAACTAGTGTATAAGGCACAGCTATTTATTTGGATAGCATATTCCATACACGGGGCAATTAAGTGCTTTATTTTTATGCTTAAAAATAAAAAAAAACATCAGGCATACACTTTGATCTTAAATGTAGTTTTTTGTATGTCCAACCTAGCAAGACAAACGCCTAGTTGTTAGCTAACCCCTTTCAAATAAATTTGCTGAGAATCTTTTAGAATGTGTCTTGTCGACCGTTGTGCCATGAAATGAAATGGCATTTCGTTTCACTTAATAAGAAACGTTAGTGAACTTAATAAGAAATGTTAGTCAGTTTAACACAATGCTTAATGGTGTCTAGCAAAATATTCAACCTTGGCTTGATGTTAACGAGTTACAAAATGATTGAATGTCTTGACGCCCAGCAAACGTATAGCACCATGGTGTAGTGGTTAAGGACACTGCTGCTCCTTCGGGAGGCCCGGGTTTGAATCTAGTGAGGCCAACACCATTAATCACTTTCCTGGTTCCACTTTTGTCGATCAGAGTTGATGCTACGGATAAGAGACTGAAACGCGTTTGTCTATAAAATAATAGGCCAATTGTTGCGAAATCACATTACTGTGGATTGCAAAACAATTCTAAACTAGGTTTAAACAGACTGAAATTAAGAAGAAAACAAATTTCAGTAAATGATCTGCGTCTAACTTTTTGCTGAGCTGTCAAATAGCTACTCTTCTGCTCTCATGTGCTAGACATCGTAACTGATGGAAACACATAAGTTGCATTTATTGAGACGTTTCTAACATTGGTCAAAAAACCCTTATTCAGATTGGAAACATATGTTTTTGGAATCAAAATATTGTGCAAAAAGATTGTTTAAAGATCGTTGTCTATTAAATAATTGCAATCTGGCTCAAATAATCACGATCAGTGTTGCCAACTCTCGTGAGTCAAACAAGCAACCGCAGCTTCAAAAACACGCCCAAAACAAGCCCAATACTGTTATAGCGTGTTAAGGTCAATGAATGAGCCTGCAACATATTAAACTGAAGCCACTCAGAGTTTGAAACGCAAAACATGTATTTTAACATCAACAAGCAAAGAATTCTTCACAAAAAAGAATCAAACGTCAACAACGCGTATATGGAGGGCAGGCACCATCCATTCATCTCTGATCACATGCCAGCAGAATATGAGAGGAGAGATGGAAAATGAGGGGACAGGAGCACTAAGGGGGAGTGTAAAATACATTAGTACCATATGTATCTACTATTAGTAGGCTATATATACACGAGTAGGGTATGTTATGCTGGTTTTTTGTTATAAACTGTAATAATAGCTTCTTCTTTGCAGTACCTGCACAGAGCTTTACTGTCATGACGGACCACTTGATGTACACTGTCTTTGTTGTACTTTTTGCCATATTTGGACCACTTTGTTGGCGGCATCGTTTGTGGAAATGTATTGTGCTATGCCATCTAATGTCATGAATGATGACTCATCATCACTGCTGTACTAAGTGTCTATAATATTCAATACTTCTACCATTCTGTTCATACTCCCCATCCTACTCTTTCAAAAATTGCTGCTAGTTTACATTGTTATGTATATTATTGCCATACTTGCCATAGGCCTATCTATAATTTCAATACCACCACCAATATTGCTGCTAGTTTACAGTACTCTTTCTAAACTGCTGCTAGTGTACAGTGTTATGTATATTATTGCATTCTCTTCTTGCTATATTTTTGCTGTGTATATTTTTACTTCTTAATTCTCACTATGTAGTTGAAGTGTGCCATGTCACCATTCATTAGCTTAATACACTCATATGTATCTGTAATATTCAATAATTCTGCCAAATTGCTGCTAGTTTACATAGTTTATATGACAATCTATAATCAATAATAGGCTAATAGCCAGAAACAACAAAAACACTATACATAACACTGCACACTAGCAGCATCTTAAGAGTGTACTGTAATCTAGCAGCAATCTGGGTATGTTTTAGCTTATATATTCTTCTTAACTCTCACTACGTAGTTGTCAGGTGCCATGTCACAAGAATGTAATTGTTCAGGATGACGCTGTGTTGACCGGTGCATTTGACAAAAACGTTGAAACTTCTAACATCGCTTGGATTTCAAACTTGATTTTTCGCCAATGGGAGGGAGGTGGGGCCAGAAAAGATCCACGTGGGGATTTGTAGTAGAGCGAATTACACTACAGCCCTCATATTATTGTGAGGCCGAGCAGACAGTGTCAATCAATGCATTTAGGGAAAGTAGCAACCATAAATGTACAAAAACGAAGTCGCTTGTCAGATTTTCATAACAAGCGACCAAACCTTTTAAAACAAGCCCAAAAAAACGCAACCCGCGACCCGTGATTATTTCAAGCGACTTTAAAAAAAAAAAAAGCCCAAAATCGCGTATTATAAGCAGACTTGGCAACATTGATTACAAGCGTACTTGGCAACACTGATAGTTGTTAAATAATAGAGAACCCGAAACAAATCAAGGGAGAAAATACATTCTGTATTTATTGGAATAATTCAGCAGAGTGTCCTTTTTCAATGAATGTTCAAAAATTTTCTCACTGTACAGTTGGTTACAAGCTGATATATACATTGAAGGGTGTGTCTACCTAGCAAAGATCATGTTTCCAAGACGATAACCCCCATGCCAGAGGGTCAGTGTAAACATTCCTGTCGTTACCAGAATCTAAACACTGATGTTTCTATTGCTCTTACCTAGGCACATTTAACTTTCAATGAAACATATCTTCATAATACATTTTAAATACTACATTATTACACAGATTCCACAAAGGTCAGCAACCTTGTTTCTCTTACCTTTTCCTATGTTGATAGCTAACAAGGGAGTTTGGCATGTGTCACCTTATAGTTATACCCCCGTGAAACAGGAAGTCATTGTTGACCAGGTAAGAGTTCTTAATGACTCACTTGAAAAAGGTTATATAAATGTGAAGTTAATTTTACTTTATTTGATTAATGAGAATTTCTAGGACTGTTAATAATCATGATACATATTTTTGAGAAAAATATACATTTCTTGATTATTATTATTTCTTTGAGTTTACCTCAATTATATTAACAATAGAACATTCTCATAGGCTAGACCATTTGTAAAAGTCTAATCATTCTTGATGGCACTCTGTGTGTGTGAGTGTGACAACCACTCTGTCACCATTGCAGACCTCTCTTTGAGTAGGACAAATAGAAGCTAGGTTTCTATATCTGACCTGATATGGCATCTGGATCCTTTGTCAGAGGGTTCTCATTTTGTGATGTGAAGTTTGTATTTATCTGTGCATTATTAGTATTTGTTGATTACAAGGGGCATTATTGCTTGATATTACAGTATTGCTGAAGGTATTGTTGGTTTCCAGGTTCTTATGTAATTGCTTCCTCTAATCTAACCATGTCAGATTCACAGGAAGGCACAGTAGCACTATCATTTCATCTCATCATTGATGCTGTTTTCAAAGGCTGATAATCATTCAATGCCAAGTGATCTACCTTGTATCTTACTTCAATATTTTCCTTGTGTTCATTTTTAACTAGATTTTCTAAATAGATTAGGGATACACAAATGAACAGCTAGAACAGTTTTTCAAAACGATGCATCATAGTTTTAGACAATTTCTAACACTATTTGTAATACAAATCCCCTGATTTCCAGTGGCCATTCCTGATTGACGCTTGGACCCCCCCCCCACCTTGGTGTCTATGCAGTTCAGAGACAGACAGACAGGCTGGAGGAGAGGCCCCATCCATCTAGTTGTCATTATGCCAGCCCTGCCAAACAAGCTAGGGAAACAATCCCTTGCAGGGGTGAGGCGGAAGCGTTGCGTCTTGCGGTGGCGCGATCTGTCAAATTACCTGAGCTCTCTGGACCATGGCCCCATGCAGGCTGGCTAACTGTGGCCCTTTGGCCCCAAAAGGACCACACAGTCAGAGCACATCTGTCAGTCTGCAGAACTGTAGCCAGGGCTCCAATGCAACCATGCATTTTGCTGTGCAAGCTTCAGTTTTCTGTTGGGAACATTATGTGAAAGTAAAATTCACGAATGCTATACATCAGTGTTAAGTCACAGCATTGTTTTGTTTTTCTTCATATTTTTGATGATATGTTGTTTTTCTCTGTTGTAATTTTGCTTACTGATGTAACTTCAGATAACATTTTCCTGGGAGGCCCTATTCAACACTCAAATCATTGTCAAAAAGCGCTCTCAATGATATCAAACTGTGTATGTAATACTGCTTGCTAATCTGGAAACACTCAAGTATGTTTTTGGTGGGCTGTCATTACAATTGCTTCACGGGACCCTGATAAAATTGTGTAGTGCTGTGTGGCTTATGTTTGTAGTGTGGCTGGCTTTGAATTCAATGTCAGCAAGCAATCAAAGATATTAACTTATTAGTTATTAACAAGTGCTCACTGATTGTATCCTTCTGTCAACAGCAGATGAGAGCTGTGTTCATAACAAAGCTAACATATGTATCCCTTTCACCAATGGTAATTTCATTAAATTAATAAACACAAACATTTCGTTAATTAATTCTTTAGGTTCTCTTGCATGTTGTTCAACTTGGCCAAGTTACCGATCAAATTACCCAGTTGAAATGGGTAATGTGACTAATGGGTAATGTGACTACTAGAGTTTTTTTTCGATTGCTAAGATACTTTTAATGAAACTGTGGTCATAACCAATTAATGAGCACAGCAGTATTATTTTCTTTGCAAAACAGTTAGTTTTTGTTACGAAAAACGCTGGGAACAGGTATTGGCTCCAGACATGGAGCGCTGATATGTTTTATTTGTTCTGTACAGATAATCCACAGGGCAAGGCAGAAAATTGCAGTCAAGGCAGGCTTAGCGAAGAACAGGTAATCCATAGAGAAGGCAAAGGTACAAAATCGGCAAACAGGCAGGTTGGTCAAGGTTAAAGGTCAAAATATTAGTAGGCAAAATCACAGGATTAACAGGCTTAGTATGTCATACAAAATCAGCAATACCTCACAAAGAAACTGAGTGCTGAACTGAACTACATAGAGAACCTAATTACAAACAGGTGGATAGAAAAACTGAAACCAGTGGAGACAATGAAAGCCATGACTAAATTGAGGACCGAGTATAGATATATGGTACTAGAAAGGTAAACATAGATATACAGGACTAGATGCTGAAAACCAAGAAATACCAAACTACTAGAATAATAACAGAACAGGAGAAACAAACAAAAAAAGAACCTTAGACATTTCTCATTGCTTTTACACAAAATATTAACGCTAAGCACATTTTTTCCAGACAGGAAACAACTCTCTCCAAAAACTTAGAACTTAGTAAGTTGAACATGTCAAACTAAATTAAAACATTTGGTCAAAGCTGATACCAACTACTTCCTTTAATGTAAACCTTGTTTTGTAGGTTTACAAAACTTGTTTCTCAGTATAAAAGTTCAATCAGCAGTCAGTCCTAATTCATGCATAAAAGAGGTCTACTATAAGTTTTGAAATGTTTGTATTGTCTCAGTTACCCATTTTTAGGGCTCAAGCCTCAACTGCTTTATCTAGAAGATACAGCCAAGTACCTGTTATATGAACTGTGCATTAACTTGAAGAGGTAAGCACTTACATTATCAGTGTTTTTCGTTTGGTGCAGTATGTATTCTACTGGATTTGACTTGTGTTGGCAAGAAGCATACAAGGAGCAACATTTCCAAGTGCTTGGCTCATATTTTTTTACCCACCTGTCCCACTTTTTTTTATCAACAAATACATAGTTCACCCTCTTTTATATGTTAGGGTGTAATGATAGATGTAGTCTGTAATTATAGAACCATTGTGTAGTGATTTATTTAAGTCACTTTTCAGCCTACAGGGAGGAGGTACAGCCTACAGGGCGGAGGTCAAGTGCCTGGCAGCATGGTGTGCTGACAGCAACCTGGCCCTCAATGCAAATAAGACCAAGGAGCTCATTGTGGATTACAGGAAGTCTAAAGGCTGCAGTCACGCCCCAGTTTTCATCGGTGGCACTGAGGTAGAGCGTGTGTCCTGCTTCAAATTCCTGGGTGTCCACATCTCCGAGGACCTGTCCTGGACCCTCAACACCTCAACCCTGGTCAAAAAGGCACAGCAGCACCTGTACAAAAAGGCACAGCAGCACCTGTACTGAAGGCACGCTTGTCTTCCCAGATCCTCGTGAACTTCTACTGCTGCACAATGGAGAACATTTTGACAAACTGTGCCATAGTGTGGTTTGGAGGATGCCCCGTGGCCAACCGGAAGGCCCTACAACGGGTGGTGAAAACCGCTCAGCACATCACTGTTGTCCAGCTCCCAGCCATTGTGGACCTTCAGCAAGTGGTGTCTGCGCAGGGCATGCGGCATCATCAGACACCGTTCACACCCATGCCATTAAGTGTTTGCCCTCCTTCCATCAGGCAGGCGGTACAGGTCTCTTCGTTCCCACACCAGCAGGCTCAGGAAGAGCTTCTTCCCATCTACTGTAACCCCTCTGAACTCTGTGACCCGTCTCTAACCATACCCACCCGCCCACCGCTTAGTACTGACTCTCAGGGACCTTGTTGCACTACTCCCTTGTACTACTTGTCTACCTCGGAAACCTCATTGCTGTTATCCCTGCATTTCAGTTGCACATGCCACCTTGCACATTCAACTCACTCGATTGCACAGTCAGAATTGCCATTTGTACTTGCATTTGCCTCATCATACAATTATTCATTCCCAATTGTACATACATATACTTAATACTTGTACATTTTCGGCCCTCCCCCATTTGCCTTCATTGCTCATATAGAATTGCTGTTTGCACTGTATCTGCCCTCTTCGATTTGCACTTCTGGTTAGATGCTAACTGCAATTTGTTGTACTGTTCTCGTACTGTTCAATGAAAATAAAGCTGAATCTAATCTAACTACACAAGTTGTAGGTTTTGATGCAAATATTTGATTTTGTGTCATGTATTTCATGTTTTGAGTGTATTTTGCAAATAAATTTGTAATTTTGGACATTTGTATATATAACAAGACAAACACTGTAATCTGTACTGATTGGAACTGTAATTCAATTTTTCATATATTTTAATAAACTTTTAGATTGTTCTTTGATCAAAAGGCAGCCTTTTCTTTTCACTGTTACTTTCCTTAGACACATGGAAACGTTGTGTTAAAGCTCTTATGTTTTATTTGGGCGTGTTAGAAGCACGCATCAGAACATTCCAGTGGTTTTCCTTTTTTATTAACGCCACACAACAATTAATTCATTTATTTTGTTTACCTTTATTTATACAGAGAAATCAACTCACACCAAGGTCTCTTTTACAGCGGTGCCTTGAATTACAACAAAAAGAAAACTTACAAAATGGAAATAAAATATACATTAAGATAGACAGGAAACAAGAAAAAACAGCTGCTTGTTGAAAGAAAAAATCTGTCACAATAGTATGTTGATATAGGAGCTACAGTATTGCTTAAGGATTAAATGTCTTCAGTCCCAGGGAATCCTTCAGGTATAATTCCAAACACTTATTATTGAGGATTATGTCTTGTTGTTAGCAGATTAATAGGTAAGGTACTACCGTAAATTCTCATGGGGAGCTTATAGAGGACAAACCCAACAACCTTAGGTAGGTGGTTCAATTTGGTTTGATAAGTTTGGTGGTTTTCCATTTAAACATTAGTGAAAGGAATTCAAAACACTATTATAAAAAGCTATTTATGAATTAATAACCATCATGTGTTCCATATTTCCCCCATGAATTTTGCACTTTGCATGATATTATAGACCATAAATGATGACTATAGAGGATACTTACAGAAAATACCTTTTTTTTTTTGGGGGGGGGGTTGCGCTGTAATTCGACAACACTTAAAATTGAGAGAAAAGTAAGTGTTTTTGGACAGGTGTAAGTTAGTCATACAAATAAATGCTTGTACCGTCTCTGCATCCTGGTCCAGAGATTTTCACCTACAGGACTTCAGAGCCCGACGAATATGGGATTTTTGGTATTGATGCTGATTCCAATTTTTGAGTGGAAATATTTACCAGAACTGACTATATCTGCCGATTCTCTGTTATTATAGCTGAAATTAAAAATATAAATTTTTCGGCATGGATTGTGCTTAAAACCAGGCCTACAAAGATATTCAGAAAGTAGATTTCTTAAATAAAAACAAATAATTTATTAAATTACATTTTTCTTCAGTGCATTTTTTGTTACTCTGTAACAACTTCTTTTATACAATGGAATGCACTGAATTATAAAAATAGAATTTTAAAGTAAAAAGAAAATGAATAACACCAGAGGAAAACATGTATTTTCCTTTACTGGTCTCAAATCTTTGTTTAGCTTTACAGTCATTAGTATTGCCATTTGAGTATTATAGGAAGCACAGCGTCTCAGCCTTGAAACCTGAAAGCTCAAAAGGTATTCTAGAATTATATCAGTTAATGACATAGATGCTCAAACAGGCAATCTAAGAGAAGTATTAGAAGTATTGCTACATTTTCTTAACCTACCATAAGTAATGGGCAAATCATTGAGATAAATGAATGAATCCTTTCACCAATGTGATTCAGTTATCAACGTTCACCGAAAAGAGACTTTTGTTTGCCAATGATCCATCACTACACATAACCCTATTGAAAATATACATATTGACTTAAATGGTGTGCTTTCTTCACTATTCGTACTTAGTGTTTTGCAGATAATTGTAAGATTTTTTTACAGTAGGCAAATTATGGAGCTAATTAACAATACTTGCAATGTGTAATTAACAATACACAGATGCAATGTATATCCCAATGTTCATTAGAAAGAGGCAATTGTTGTCAAACAACCGGACACAATTGCAATTGTAGCAACAACTAAACATGGCTCTAATGCGGTATTCGCTCTGAGCTGCCTAGCTTTAGCCAACTCGTCGAAAAATGAGAACACATTTACAACGTATTGTTATGTAGCTATGTTTTTGTAAACTGTAGGAACATTTCCAAATAATTCTTATAATCATAATTTAAGAGGGAAATCACAAAATAAACTGGTCTGCTGGTGATAGTGCTGCTTTCGTCAAAGTTAAACTCCCCAAATAAGCTAGTTAGCTAACTACCAACTAAGGTTAACTCTATGACAAAACTACAGTACTTTTGTCAAAGCTAAAGGTGCCCCCTCAGTGAACGCTGTGAAACACACATCCCCAGTCCCAATGAGCTAATGTTAATTAAATAGCTAGCTCTCTTGGAAATAAGGTAACACAAGTGTTAACTTCTTGAAAACCCATACTGCACATTACAACGTTAATACAAAGGGGGTCCGTTGCAACGCCCTGTTGTTATATGTCTCTAAAAATATTTAAATGCCAGAGCTTGAGTAGTACAAAAACATTGCAGGCTGTTTACTAAAAGGTATTAGGGTACTTCTCAGCACAGTTTCAGGACAAATGTTGCTACAGTACCTACAGTACAGTAGTTTTCACTGAGTTTGACCATAGCATCAGTGTTACAACATGTAGCATTGATTTCTTTGTCCAAACAACTAGGTAGCTAAACCACAAACACCTTTTTATGCCACTTTAAATTAATGTAAAAGTGTGTGTGCATACTGTGGGACATTATTACACTTGAAAGCTTCTATTTAAACTCACCTTAAAAGAAGTTTGCTTTCTTCCCTCCCACTTTAAAGTTGTGGGTGATGTCCTTTTGTAGAGCACAAACGTATATCCAGTGAAAGAGCACCCTCTTCAGAAAAAATAATGAGTTACAAACAAATTTGTCTCTTGTCGATGAATAAATCACTGATACAAATATATCGGTAAACCGCTAATATCTGCCAATATTATCGGTCAACTGATATATCGGTATGATTTCTTGGGCCTCAGAATGGCTAGTTATTGGGCCTCTGAAATCAAGCATTGTCTAGCACCATCAACAGATATGGAGGAATTTTAGGGACTTTATTAAATAAATATATACACCATGAAATAATTAAATATAAATGGAAATATATAATTTAAATGATAAATAGAATAATTAATAAAAAATGTGTAATATTTAATGGTGTATTTCTACATTTAACGATTTATTTCACAATTTCATATATTTATTTCATGGTTGCAGTCACTGTGAAATTTGTCATTATTGAATCCGTCATTGAATCTGTCACTTTCACCCATCAAAGATGGAAGGGTGGGCTCTACCGAATACTCTTTTTTTGATTGGGGAATTTGCTTAATGGCCAGTGTTGCCATGTCCACTTATTATATTCAATTTTGGGCTTATTTTTTCAGAAAGTTGCATGGACAAATTGTCTGTCATGGGTTGTGTTTTTTTGGGCTTTTGCATTGTTTTTACCATGAGGCACACTAAAACTGAGAACGAGTTTGAGTCGCTGCAAAGAGAATCGAGAGTGCGCCTTCACGCGAAGTGGGGGGGGGGGCAGTGGGGATGTTTTCGGCACAACACTGGCTCTGCTTACCTGGTCCATCAAAAACCCAGAGGAGTTATTAGAAAAAGACGAGGTCCAATATGAATAGGCTATGAACAGTGCTTCTTTATAGGTCTAAGACCTACAAAGGTCTAAGACCTCTTTGTAGGACCAATGACTTTTGAAGAGTCATCCACTTTATTCACCCTGTGATGGAGAGAGGCACATTGAATGAAGGTCTAAGACCTCTTTGTCGGACCAATGACTTTTGAAGAGTCATCCACTTTATTCACCCTGTGATGGAGAGAGGCACATTGAAGGAGAGGTAAGCACATTTAAGTTCAAAAAACATTTTTTTGCCATTCCAAGTGATTTTTTTATGTTCAAGGAGTCAAGATTCTTGTGTCTGAACAATTACAAAAAAGTTTTGAAAAATCTCACACGTGTTAGTGCTTTAGGAATTTACAACATAAGGCTATATTGTTAGCATGACTTTAGCTCTAAACTGCTGGATGATACAAGTTTGTTGGTAGGGATGGGTTAATTTGAGCCAAAATGGTTGGGGTAAGTTGAGCCAGTGACCTCCCTGTACCATCAACCCTTGCCATGAGTCCTGATTGCTCATCAGCAGTTCCAGACTCAGAGCAGCCACCTGCTACTCTGCCTGAACCATTAAACAGAATCATGAATCCTGAACACTCGTCCATAAGTGATGCTATTGGTTTCTTCTGCACATTTGGGGCGTGTGTCCCCAGGAGACATATGTCCCTCGCCTAAAGCCACAGCAACTAAACCTAGAATGAAAAGGAAGAAAGTGAAAACAAAAATCTTAACCAACACACCAGAAAAGCTAGAGCTGGAAAGGCACACAATGACAGAGAAAATGAAAGGACTGAAAAAGAGAAGAAAAAGGCCCTGAAAGGGTCAAAACAAATCAAAACAAAGAAGAAAACACTTGTCTACAGTAGCTCAGAAGAAAGTTACATAAATATTTTACTTAACGACACCACTAATTATGACAGTTCAGGAGATGACCTGAATGAGGATAATGGGGACAATAATCTGTCTGCATTAGCTTATATGAGGTAAAAATGTTCAGTTTTACTTCAACATAATCAATGTCACAATTTACCCCGATGTGGCTCAACTTATCCTCTCCCAAGGTTCAACTTTACCCCTCATCGGGGGTAAGTTGAGCCGAGACCACTTTTTTTTGAAGAGTCATATTTTTAAAACTGTTTATTTTAGATCCAAAGTGATTATTCCCAGGGATGCACCACATCATGAAATATATGTACATATTTTAGTTGGAGACATTACTGTCATGCCTTCACTTTAAAGCCGCCTCAAGTAAAAACTGGCTCAGTTCACCCCGCTCTCCCCTACATTTGATGAATTAGCCTACACAAGAATGCTGAATCTCCTATTGAAAACGGTAACATGTGATACATAAGTTGAATTGTCAAGTAGCCTATATTGTTTGTATTATGTTTCAATAATAGCCTAATTAAATTGTTGAATGGTTTATGGAAATCTTGTATTTCATTTGTAAGTTCATTCAAATTCAACCAAGACTCTGTCATTCATCTGGGAGTATTGCACATTCATCCATTGACGTCATGCATTCAGTGAGGGGTGATTAGTGCCTGGGTGCCAATGCTAAGTGCCGTGGGCTATTGGCGATTAAGTCGGAAAACAGGGTGAAAAAAAACAGATCAATAGTCTCTAAATAGTTTTCCATTTGTGAGTTTAGAATTCTGACAACGGAACAATGTAATATACGCCTATTTAGGAAAAGTCATGGAAGGAGGAGGGTGTAGATTTCAAAATGGCAGTTTTATTTTAATTTCATAACTCAAACGTTAATTCCCGTAGGCCAAAGGTGTCAAACTGGTTCCATGGAGGGCCTATTGTCGGCAGGTTTTCGCTTTCACCTTGTACTTGATTGATTGATTGATTAGGTCACTAATTTGAAAGTTTCTACCCTCATCTGGTTGTTTAGGTCTGAACTGGGAACCAATTTAAAGGAAAAACCCAAAACCTGCAGACACTCGGCCCTCCGTGGAAGCGGTTTGACACCCCTGCCATAGGCATTTGGCAGTCCTAGTGTTAACTCACTAGGACTGCCAAATGCAGTCCTTTTCCCTACCCCCTTTACCGTGTGTTTATAATAAACGTTTTATGTTTGATGGTAGCTTTGGTTGTCTGTGTCGTTTGTTCTCACTATTCCTGTACACTACACCACTGTGCATGAGTTTTATGTTACGGGTCTCTATATCATCCAACTTAGACTGCTAGAGCCACAGGGTTTGTAACATAACGTGGGGGTCGTCCGGGATATCTCATTGATACCCATGCCACTCATGCACCTTTGTTTAAGTGTCTAGTTCAGTGTTGAACTGTGCAGCTGTGATTGTGTGATCGGCTGGTGTAGTGTTCGGTATTTGTTGGCTCGTGTTGCTGGCTTACGATGGCTACTTTTGATTTGGTTGCCTTTTTGAATAAACCTGCATGGGAGGAATTTGATAGATGCCGTAGAGTGGATCTGCAGGCTCTGGCTGACCATTTTTCCATTCACATACCGAAGAGTTTAGTTAAAGCGGAGGTCAGAAAACTTGTGTTAGATGTTTTGTTGGAGGAGCAGGTACTTGTGTTGCCGCTGCCTGAGCCTGCTGCTCCTGTTCGGGATGTGGCTGCTGCTCCTGTAAGCCCATCCATGTCAGAGGACGAGGGCGAGGCCTAGGCTCCAGCCACACTGCCCCGTTTTGAGCCACTCTCCCCGTTGTCAGACAGTGATGCCAGAAGGGAAGTCCGTTCTACACGGCTTCAAGTGGAGGCAGAAGAGAGAGCACAGATCAGGCGAGAAACTCTCCAGTTGGAGATGTGTAAACTCGAGGCAGAACAGGAGTCGCGCAGACTCGAGGCAGAACAGGAGTCGCACAGACTCGAGGCAGAACAGGAGTCGCACAGACTCGAGGCAGAACAGGAGTCGCGTAAACTCGAGGCAGAACAGGAGTCGCGTAAACTCGAGGCCGAGCAGGAGACACGTAGACTTGATCAAGAATTGCATAAGATGGAACTGGAGGCAGAGACAGCAGGGTTAGCCTCTGCTCATGCAGTGCCTGCTAGTGAGCCATCCTCACCAGCGGGGTCTTCTACTACTTTTGATATTAGCAGACAGATCGCCTTGGTACCAGTGTTCAGAGAGTCAGAGGTTGACTCTTATTTTAGTGTGTTTGAGCGTATAGCGGTAACATTGAAATGGCCTGAAGAGGTATGGTGCTTACTGCTCCAATGTAAACTGACGGTCAAAGCCCAAGAGGTTTTGTCAGCACTACCTCTTCAAGACAGTTTGAACTATGACGTGGTCAAAGCAACTGTTCTTCTTGCCTACGAGCTTGTTCCAGAGGCATATCGACAGAGATTTAGGTCCCATAAAAAGTAATCTACCCAGACTTACGTGGAGTTTGCTAGAGACAAGGGAAATCTGTTTGACAAATGGCTCACTGCTTGTAAGGTGACTGATTTTAATTCTCTTCGGGAGTTACTCTTGTTGGAGGAGTTTAAAACTTACTTACCTGAACGCATTGTTGTTTACCTAAACGAACAGAAAGTGCACTCACTGTCGGAAGCTTCTGTATTGGCAGACAAATTCGTGTTGACGCACAAGAGCATATTCTCGGCTCGTACAGAGAGTAGGGCTGCGGAGCCACCGGCTCCTAGCCCTAGTCGACCAACAGTGCATCAACCTCGGCTGAAAGACGTACGTCAATGCTTTTATTGTCATCAGCCAGGACATATGGTTAAGGAGTGCTTCCTGCTGAAATGCAAACAATGGATGCCTCTGCGTGCCAAGCCACCAACAGGTGTTGGGCTAATTCGTACTGTTGTTAGGTCAGAGAAACGACAGGTGCCTCATGGCAAATGTGGCTTGAAGGTCCCAGTCTCAGATCGCAGTTATGAACCATTCATATTTGAGGGATTTGTGTCCCTATCAGATAACGATGCGTCTCAGCGTCCAGTTAGGATCCTTAGAGATACTGGTGCGGCGCAGTCATTCATCCTATCTGACGTGTTGCCCTTCTCCAAAGATACATACTGTGGATCCAGTGTGTTAGTCCAGGGAATTGAAATGGGAATTGTCCCAGTGCCATTGTACTTTGTGAACGTACACTCTGAGCTAGTCAGTGGATTGTTCAGAGTTGGAGTACGTCCTATGTTGCCCGTAAAAGGGGTGACGTTTGTAATGGGCAACGATATTGCCGGTGGAAAGGTAATACCCATGTTGGAGATGTTGGATAAAAGTGACCAGTCTCTTTCGGAGGAGCTGGCACAGAGTTATCCACGTGTTCCCCACTTGTGCCGTCACACGTGCTCAGGCACGATGAATGGGTGACGTGATAGAATTGTCGAACACTATTCGGTCTAGAGAGTTTGACCAAGAGGATAGCTTTTGTGCTACCTCTGGTGAACTGGTGACATCTGAAAAACAGCCCAGGATCGGGAAGAAGAATGTGGACCGTTTTGCTGATGCAATAGAGTTACCAGTAACTCGTGAGCAGCTGGTTGCTAACCAAAAGTGTGACAAAAGCCTTGCTAAATGTTTTTCTAGTGTTGTCTCAGTGGAGGAGCTTAAGAAGAAAAACATGGCATACTTCATTGATGGTAATCTCTTCATGCTCAAATGGACATCCCATGGTGACGCCGGTGGAGATTGGAATGCTATTTACCAAATAGTGGTTCCTACAGCCTTTCGACAAACTGTTTTATCCCTTGCTCATGATCACCAGTGGTCTGGTCATTTGGGAGTCACCAAGACTTATGATCCGGTGCTGCGACATTTCTTTTGGCCCGGTTTAAAACAGGATGTGGCTCAGTACTGTCGGACATGCCACACCTGTCAGGAAACTGGAAAACCAAACCAGGTTATTCCTCCCGCTCCTCTTTGTCCCATACCCGCCATTGTCGAACTCTTCGAACATGTGGTTGTTGATTGTGTGGGACCATTACAAAAAACAAAAGCTGGTAACCAGTTTCTGTTGACGATTATGTGTGTGGCCACACGATACCCAGAGGCCATTCCTCTGCGAAGGATTACTGCTCCGGTGGTGAGCAAAGCATTGATTAAATTCTTTTCAACATTTGGGTTACCTAAGGTGGTACAAACTGATCAAGGTTCAAATTTCCTTTCTAAGCTTTTCAAACAAATATTAAAGACCTTGTCAATAACACATCGTGTGTCAAGCGCATATCACCCAGAGTCTCAGGGTGCGCTTGAACGGTGGCATCAGACACTGAAGTCTATGCTTCGTAAATATTGTTTGGAATCCGAGAAGAATTGGGATGAGGGAGTTCCTCTAGCTTTGTTTGCTGTCCGTAAGACGGTACAGGAATCCCTAGGGTTCAGCCCGGCTGAACTAGTGTTTGGACACATAGTCAGGGGACCTATGAAAGTTCTTAAGGATCAGTTTTTATCAGGAGTGTGAAAAGGCCAATGTATTAGACTACGTGAGTCGCTTTCAAGAGCACCTACATGGCGCCTATGCGCTGGCAAAGGAAGCCCTGTCTTCCTCGCAAAGACATATGAAACGTCATTATGATAAACATGCCGTTTCTCGTCCTCTGCGGCCGGGTGACCAAGTTTTTGTGTTGCCTGTACCAGATGCATTGTCTCGTTTTTAGAGATGTATGATTTATTTTCTATCCTGTGTGGATGCATTTGCGCGCTGAAAGTGTTCTGTATACTTTTTATGTCTTGTGTCGCAAACCATAGTAGGTTTGCTCTTTTAAGAGTGGGAGTGTTACACATGCAGGTACCCTGTATGCGCGTTTGTGTTTTTTCCCCTCCTGACATCTCCACAGGTGTCCCTTATGTTCCTGATTGTGCTCGTTGGTGTTTCCCACCTGGCAGTCATGAGTGCATCGCCTGACTGCTGAGGTGGACCAATCAGTAGACACCCATTCTAATTGCACCACCTGTTCCTTTTATCCTTTACACAATCACATCACACATCCCTGGTTTAAAAACCCAGTCAGTTGGTTCTCCCAGAGAGACTCTTTTGATTTACCCCACATGGACATAGACACTCTTGAGATACATACCTTTTTTTGATAGACAGACACTTTGCTCATACATACATCACTTAGTTTAGCACATACATCTTACTTTGTCCTGTTTCATGTGAGTATGTATTGCTGTGGTGTTTTGTTTAGTGTTGTCTAGTCAATTGTTTGCTGTGTGCTGTTTAGTCCTTGTTCAACCTGTCTGTTTTTGTTTGTCCCTGTATCCCTGGGAAAAGGGGTTTTTAGCAAGTCGCCCTTGGGTATACACAACCCGTAGGAAAACTTTGTCTAAAAACACTAGTTAGAACTGAGCAGACCACCCACTGTATTTTTATATTGGTTACTAGTTAGCTAAGCGGTTCTTGAGGCAGGAAAGTTCAGTTTAGGGTGGTTTTAACTATATTATTTCATTTCTTGGGTCCAGCTCTGCCCCTTTTCCCTACCCCCTTTACCGTGTGTTTAAAATAAACGTTTTATGTTTGACAGTAGCTTTGGTTGTCTGTGTTGTTTGTTCTCACTGTTCCTGTACACTACACCACTTTGCATGAGTTTTATGTTACGGGTCTCTGTGCCATCCACCTTAGACAGCTAGAGCCACAGGGTTCGTAACAAGTCCTCAATGCCCAAGCCCCGCCCACCAGCCCACAGTGCCCTAGCACCGCCCACCAGCCCACAGTGCCCTGGCTGACAGTGCCCCGCACATCCAGACCCTTTTGCTTAGGCATGAACATTGTTGCACTGGATGACTAGGTGAGGAAAATGCTTTCTACTGCAAATTAAATTGAAACTGCTGAAGATATGACAATCTGGATGCCCATTATTCAACATTCCGGTTGAATCAATTCAACGTCCAGGGCTAGCAACATTGCAATCGGAGGTCTCCATGCATGACATACTTCATTGTCAAAGTTCTTCAATGTTTTCTGATACAGTTTAATCTACTGTCTGTCCTGGTCTGACTGGGTCTCCAGCATTGTACCGTCTTTGGTAATTTCTTCGGTTTTATCTATAAAGATTGTATTTTCTTCGGCAGTTTAAATTTCATCTGCAGTAGAAAGCATTTTCCTCCCCAAGTCGTCCAGTGCAGCCAAACTCCACAGAATGAAGTCGATGCGCCAATCAAAAAAACAGCATAAGGTAGAGCAGCCCACCCTTTCAACTTGTATGGGTGAAAGTGACAGATTCAATGACGGATTCAATAATGACAGATTTCACAATTACTGCAACCATGAAATAAATATATTGTGAAATATGAAATTATGAAATAAATAATTAAATGTATAAATACACCATTAAATATGTTACAAGTTTTCAATTCATTATTTTATTTATCATTTAAATTATATATTTCCCATTTTATTTATCTATTTTTCCAAAACAGGTAGGCATACTTGTAGCCCTTTTTGTTCATGCAAACATTCTGATTGCTTTTTGACAACTTATGCTTGTTAGTGTTTACACCTTTACAACAGATGAAAATTGTAAGTCTAGAATTGCTATTATTTAAGTTTGGTTTTTGAAAGACAGTTTTTTTCTATATGACCAAATGGTGACAACTGCGCTTTGCAAAAACTGTGTAGGGTTTTGCAAAAAAGGTTGAATGAAATATAGACTTCTGTGAAAACAGTTGAATAGTGCTTATGGGTGGGAGTTAATGGTCTTACTTCTGGAACTTCGAGTGTGTTTGCGATAGTAGTTCACACTGAAAAAAAGAATTTCAGCCACCTATTCTCACCTGCTGATTAGATGGGTGTCCTAGACAATATTCCAGGGGAAGATTTCTCCAGAATCAAATTAGGATCAATTATTCTATTATTATTATTATATAACTGCATGTGTGTGAGTGCTTGGGCAAAAACAAAAACATGCACCCCTTTGGGTCCCCAGGACCAGGATTGGGAAACACCGCCTTATAGCTCTGCGATGCATTGTGTCTAAGAACAGCTGTTAGCTGCAGTATAGTGGTCATCTACTTGTGCCTTATTGATTACTTATAAAACAGGGGGATAAATACTGAGTGCTGATTGAATGATAGCTGTGGTACAGTATATGTCAACAGTAACACATGATGGGGTGTGGTAAACGGACAATATATCACAAACCCCTGAGACACCTTACTGCACTAATAAGCCAGGTTCTTTGAGTCCTCTTTCCTTTCCATCTGCTCTTCATGCTACATCCATGCTCCCTGGTTCCTTCTCTCTCCTCCTTTTCATGTCACATCCATGCTCCCTGGTCCCACTCTGTCTCTCCCCCTCTTCATTTTACATCCATGCTCCCTGGACCCTTCTCTCTCTCTCCTCTTCATGTTACATCCATACTCCCTGGTCCATTCTCTCTCTCCTCCTCTTCATGCCACATCTATGCTCCCTGGTCCCTTCTCTCTCGTCTTCATGTTACATTCATGCTCCCTGGTCCCTTCTCTCTCTCCTCTTCATGTTACATCCATGCTCCCTGGTCCCTTCTCTCTCTCCTCCTCTTCATGTTACATCCATGCTCCCTGGTCCCTTCTCTCTCTCCTCCTCTTCATGTTACATCCATGCTCCCTGGTCCCTTCTCTCTCTCCTCCTCTTCATGTTACATCCATGCTCCCTTGTCCCTTCCTTATCCCCCCACTCTATGTGACTAGGGACGCCGACAGGAATCCCAGGACCTGGGACAGAATTGAAGGATAAGGACCCAAACCACAGGCCAAAAAATATATAAATAGTAATGATATTACAGTCCAAAAAACAGGTCATAAATGTTTTATTGTTTAATGTTTTAATTCATAACTAGGCCACATTCAAATCACTGTTTTCAACACAGGTAATTTATTAAGCTATTTCACATCTTTTCAATTCATAAACTACTCAGTCACAATCAGCTATTACTTTACTGCTACACTTTTTCATGTTTGTCCTTTCATTTCTGTGCTCCTTGTTTTTTGTAGCATGGTGGCAATGTTTTAACCAGGTAGCTACTGTAGTTCGACAAATTTATGTTGGTTAAATTAGATTTTTTTCATCTTAATGCTGCACTACGCAGGATTCTTTCAGCAAAAAAACATTTACAACATTTAGCTATTACTCACCAGTTAGAAAGCGGATCTGCACCAATGCTCGATAGAGAATGACGTTCTGAATGAAAATTTGAAAAATACAATTAGCCTATCTGTTCCAAAAAAACGCTAACACAGAGTTTGACATATTCTTATCCTTCCTTATGTTAGCTTAGGGTTCCTGGTAGCTAGCTATAGAGAGTTGGTCTAAGTCTTCTTTCGCTTCTTTGCCGTTTTCCTAGTGTATGCTATAGTAGACAAGGGAGGAAGGTCCTGGTCTCAAGCTCCCATTATAGTTTCTTTCAGTAAGTGAACTTCGCTCCCTATGGACAACAAAGTAGCGTTGGCGCTGGTGTTAGGGTGTCACTCTGATTCGGTGTAGGTGTTAGGGCATCACTGACTGGCTGTTGGTAGAACAAACCATTTTTACAGAAGAAGGTTAAATCATAATGCTGTATAAAAAACTGCGAAGAGAAAAACATGAATCCCATCATCAATGCAATTCTTCTGTTTAATAACTGTGTAACTTTCTCGATAGTACTGAATACTACTGAATACTACTATAATTAATATTTATTTAAGCCAACCAAATGGGCCCCCCAGGCCTGGGCCTGGGACAACGTTCATGGTTGTCCCCCCCGTCGGTGTCACTGCATGTTACATCCATCCTCGGTTGCCACTTACCAATCTCCCCTTCTTCATGTTACATCCATCTTACCTTGTCCATTCCCTCTCTCCCCCTCTTCATGTTACATCCATCTTCCCTTGCCCCTTCACTCTCTCCCGTCTTCACGTTACATTTGTGTCAGTGAAAAAGTGACATGTCGTTGGATCAATTTACAAAGCATTGCAGTGTCAGGGAAAGTGTTGCCAAATTGTGTGGATCACTCTGTTTTAATCTGAGAGACAGAAGAAGCATTGCAGACTGCGGAACATGCCATTTAGAGTGGGTTTGTGTTCTAAGATAGTCTCACAAGGTGGAAAATAGATAGATATTACTTTTTGAAAATGAAGTACTCTATAAAACCCTCAAGTGTTGAAGACAAAGGGTGCATCCCAAATGACTGCCAGTTCTCTTTATAGTGCACTATGGGCCTGGTCAGAAGTATTGAACTACATAGAAAATAAGGTGTCATTTGGGACTCGGGCCAAGGATGTAAGAGACTAAAGAAGCCTTGCATTATAATAAGCTGTACTTTATGATTCATGTTCATTTATGAATTATTATGTTGTAAAAGGAGTGTGCTGCTAGGCAGGAAAAGCATTCATGTAGTCCCGTGTGCTGTGAGTCCGGACTACAGAGGATTTGGCCCGACATATAGCTGCAGACCTTATTTCTAATGCTACATTTTCTTAATTTGTTAAGGCCAGTTTCTTAAACAAAGATTGTGTAGTCGCAGACAAAGAAGCACTTTAAATAGTAAATGTACCACGCTTTGTAGGATTAGGCTTAATCTCTGTATATCTACTCTGGCTACTTCCATGTGTTTTGTTCTGGTGTATTGATAATAAACTGGGCAATGATTCTGGTTTGGTTTGGATATGCAAGAAATGCAGTAATGCAAAGAAATTAGGAGTTTTGAACTTCTCAATACTGTACGCAGTGAACTCCTTAGCTGGTGATGTGCAGTTTGCAAACAATTATTTTTTTTCTACAGTTTTTCTGACTTGAATCCCAAAATTACTTTTTACTTTTTCAATTTAATTGCTTATTTGAACAGCTAGTAGCACTGAGTTCTACATCAGAATCACTGGCAGGATTCATACAAGGTCCTCCAACTCATTGCTCCAACCAAAAGTGTTGGTTTTACATGAGAGACGAATAAATCAAGCTGTAGGCAACAATGGATGCAATTAATTGTTTATTGAATGTTCTAATTAAGATCGCTTTGTAGAGCGAGAACATAGAGTATCCTACAAACAGCATCGAATTGTTCATTCGGCTGCTACAGTTCACAAAGGATTTGTTCTTGTCACACTCCCAGCAGTCAAGCAAAAGCCACAACTAAACCTGGTTTGAAGTGTATATAAAAGCAATATTCTTTATTTGTGTGTCTAACAGTCACAAACTTACATTGTTTAAAGCACGCTACTACTAATTTCTTTTGACTGAATGGCAGAAAAAAATATTTTTAGTTCATAACTAAACAAATAAACAAATACAATTGTTTTATTATTTAAAAAAAACTAACTATCCATTTTACATTACATAAAAAGACCACCAGCAATATTCTAAACGGTGGGAAGCTATCCACATAAATACAACAAGGCAACTGTAGACAAACACCTGGATTGGATAATGTAAAGTACATGAATGGCAATGAACTTCCCTATGCTACACATAGTGCTCATCTGATGTGAGGAAAAATAAAGTGATTGAGTTCCTGTAGGCTACAGACACACTGTCATTGTGTAGATAGTGGGGCTGACCGATCAGTGCATTTCGAGCTTCAGCTCCATCATACAAAAATAATTACTCGTTCAATTATTTTATTTTTTAATATGTTCACATTAAATTTATTATGAAATAAAGACAATAAATTGATTGTCGTGTTGATTGTTCCCTGACAAGCACTTGATTTCAGTTATATACAAACTTCATATTGCAGTTTTCCTTTGTCTCTGCAAAGTAAAGACTTGATGCAAATAGGGCCCTTCTCTTTCCTCCCTCAGGCTTTAAGTCTCTCCTCCCTCAAACATCACCTGTCTTTTTCCTGACACTGTCAGTTGGTTGTTGCTGTAACAACACATAATAAAACAATTAGGCCAGTCAGAACCAGATAATTGTCATGCCCGCCCAGTGCAAGGCTTGCTTATCACGACTATTCAAATGAAATCTTCCTTCATTAAAGTCAGGCATTATTTAATCTGAGGTTTTCTAGTCTCCTTACATCTTTCTGTTTGACTGAGAGGTGTTTTAGACTACAAAATATTAGCTTGCATTGTAATAAAATGATGTCTTTGGAGGAAAGTATGAAGAGGCGTCTGGCTTATCAAACTGGTGTGGTAACGTATGTTAAGTCACCAACACAATTGGGCCATTCACTTACTCAGGGGCGCAGACATACAAGGTGGATAGTCAAAGTAGCCCCACCCACTCAGACTTCGAGAAAGCATGTTGGGTGTGAAGGAGGATCACTTGATAATGGTATAAATTATGGTTCTTCTGTACATTCAACTGTTCTGTTTTTACTTTTAAGTGTCTCAAATAAAGGGATGTGTTCTGCAATATTTCAAATTATTGTACATTTTGTATGGTTTTCGACAGGTTAATGTCTATCGGATGGGAAGACTACTTATAGTGAAACAATTTTTCTAACCATGGAGATGTGACAAAATGTCTAACCATGGAGATTTGACCAAATGTCTAACCATGGAGATTTGACCAAATGTCTAACCATGGAAATGTGACCAAATGTCTAACCATGGAGGTGTGACCAAAAGTCTAAACATGGAGGTGTGACCAAATGTCTAACCATGGAGGTGTGACCAAATGTCTAACCATGGAGATGTGACCAAATGTCTAACCATGGAGGTGTGACCAAATGTCTAACCATGGAGGTGTGACCAAATGTCTAACCATGGAGATGTGACCAAATGTCTAACCATGGAGATTTAACCAAATGTCTAACCATGGAGATTTGACCAAATGTCTAACCATTGAGGTGTGACCAAATGTCTAACCATGGAGATGTGACCAAATGTCTAACCATGGAGGTGTGTGTGTGCCGGTCCTGTTTCAAATCATTTTTTACCTACCCAGTGACTGGAACTCCATGTCACACGTTTTCTGTTATGCCTTTTTACATTAGATTGGACTATCTGTTGATTCCTGAATACTTGTTATGTAAAACTCTGTTTGACAAATTGTATCTTTACTGCTTAACTGTAAAAATGTAAAAGAAATGATAAAGAAAGCATTCTTCATAAAATTTGTTGCAATCCACTTAAATGTAGCCTAGTCTATAGTAAATGTACTTGTACATTATGTCCGCTGTTAAACTTGAAATCACTGATTCCTGACGTTTTATACAATTCATTTGTTTCTGGAATTATATATTGCAAAGTGGTAGTTGTAAAATTCATTTTTTAATATTGCGTGCAAACTCGGAAAGCATGTACATTGCACAAATTGTGGTGTGAATAATAGCTCTCTTGTACTAGACAGAATCAGACATGTTATGGTACTGGGATATTTATTAATCCAAATTATGGAGTCAGATTTATTCAGGCAGATTATTTGTTAATAATACTTCTATCCAAATTTAGTTTAGTCAAAAAGACTGTGAGTTTGACAGAACTTACACATTTTAATGTCATTGTTAAATTTTCGTGCTGGGGAAGTTGACATTACAGATGAAAAAGAGCCTGCTTTCTGATCAATAAATTGAGTCACGACAGCTGGATAAAGAGATACGTTTGATGTTCTTTTAGCTATACAGCTAGCTTGCTACATAGGGACATTCATTTGAGCTAGAATGCACTAAAGGACAAAAATAGCAAGACCTCAGGGATTAACAGGCTGTGATAATGAAAACCTGCTACGCCAGGAGGGCAAATAAAAAAATATGATCTGTTTCTTCTGGTGATATGCAGAAATTATGTAATTTTGTAGAGTGAAAATAATTCTTAATTTAATAACATCAATCATACCATTGTGACCACAAAAAAATCCCACCCTTTTTCCAGATTTGAATAATTTACCATGTCATGAATAAATGGTTCAAAGTTGAGATACAAATATCTCAACTAATAAAAACACACAATGGCACAACTCAACAGGCTTGTTTTGACTAACTCACGGTAGAAATGTTATTTTAATATGGCACTGCAAAGTCCATTATCCCTATGAAAAGCATTAATTAGGCTGTTTGTGAATATTTCAATACTAACCCTGCTTGAATATCTAGACACTGTGCCAGGTCAAAGTTGTGTGATGGAAAAACTTGGTGGATCATAGGTGGATGAGTCATACTGTGGAGCTCATATGAATTCATGTTAATTTTCACCATAAGAACAATCAACACTTCTCAATTAAAAAAAAAAAAATTGTCATTACAACGCAAAGGGATTTTCTGTTAAAAGGTTCATTATAAAATATTTTACCTCTCGTTAGTAGAGTCAGAAGCAGACACAGTAACAAAACTTGTGACTAGATCATACTGCATGGCAGGGCAGAACACCACAGAGCAATCAGTACTCTCATAATCCATAGATATGTCAAGAAAACAAAAACCAATGGAAGGATTGAGGTTGAATAGTTCTAAATGAGGATTTAATTGGGCCGTAGGCTGCGGTGGTTGAGCGTATAATGTATACTAGGGCCAACCGGGGCTTAGTCCTGGCACCACTAGATATGCCAATTCTGTCTACATCAATATCTAATTAAAATAGAATCAGCTTTTAACAGATATTATGAAGCATTCTTAAAAAATGAATACTTTTTTGTCTCCCTCTTCTAACTATGTGGATAAAGTCTATCCTAAAACAGAAGAGCAACAGTCAGCACTTATCGGTTAAGGGTTGTCATTTAACACAAACTGAAATAGCCCTCTGTATATATAAAAAATAAAACTGCAGGAAATATACAGTTTGAAAAACGAAATAGTAAATTCAGAAAACAAGAATTGATCAACCTTCTAAAGTGTTCAGACAGAAAGATCTTAACTGGTTGTGTTTTTGCCAAACAACAAGGCAATCAATGAAAAGGTTATATACATATGATAAATATTTATGTTAGAAAGCCTACTAGGCCAGCAGACACAAACTAGACTACTAAATGAACAGGGATGATATAAAATCTATGTAATTCTACGATCAGACCTTGGATATAATTTAGGCTACACAAATATGATTACTGCATTGGGAGAACAAAACTGTTTCCATTATCTTTCTTGAGAGATAAAGCTTTTGGCACAAGCTGATGAGCCATGAATCACCTCTACTCATCACCTCTAATCATTGGCCAAGTCGGTGCTGGAACGTTTTTCGGCCTCATTTTTAGCCTAGGCTACAGTCTTTATTTGACTTGGACCTAGGCTATTAGTTGCATTGAAGACAACAACCTTTTTATTTATCAATTTTTTAAGATTCTTCATTTACACAGGCTGACCTAATTTTATTGGTTTGATATTTGCCAGTAATTAAGTAACATCTCTGTATTGGGTGTGTAAATGCAGCCACAGAAGATTGCAATTTCAGTTTGTGTGTCATTGAATAGGATTCTGGTAATGTATTCTAAGCATTTATCATGTCAAACTACTCAAAGAAACACCTACATGCCATTACCCAAATGTGATACATGCGATTCTTTATTGGCAATTCAATTCAACATCCGCACATACGATCATGTTAATGATCATGTTAAATAGTTGTTATTGATGCACTCTAAACATTCCGAACAGAAACAAAAAATATGCACAACTACAAAGACTTCCAGTCATCAGTTCATGGTTTTGTTTATTAACTGTTTCTCATTACACATTTATTTATAGATGTTTCAATCTTGACATTAGGAATTCCAAATTTTTCTCATAATTACTAAGCAATACTAAATGTAAATTGCATTTCAATGCCCATGTTAATATTGTGTCAAAGAGCATGTTGTGCATGGGAGATGACTTTGTTTGTCTTTGTTTCGTAATGACAAATTACAAGCTTTATTGAAAGACAGCTAAAGGTCATGATGGTTTACAAGAGGAGTAGTCAATTTTATCTGTCCTCGTAGAGCCTCTGAGACTCTCGGAGAGCGTAAACAGGGAGTGGATGAGGAAGTCGGTTTACATAGCCTTCCCTGTGGGGTTGTGCTATTCGAAGCCGGCCGTGGCCAAGGACCTGAAAATGAAAAGGCTTTTCTGATGTTCCACAAGGTGTTTAAGAGAACTCCTTGTGGAGGGTTTTCAATAAAGCCCAGTGATTGTCTGGAAGACGGGTCACCCGGGTGAAGCAGTGAACAGCCTGCTGCCTGAGCTGTTTGTGCTGCGTTCAATGAGAATGACCATATGATTTGGGAAGACAGCACCAGCAGATCTGGGACCAGGTTAGCGAACGTTTGAGGATAGGTGCATTATGGCAGTATTACAGGATATTACAGGATACACTAACTAGAGATTAGGGGCACAGTATGCTGGGTAAATGCAAACAGCTGGGGATGTCTCACTCTCTCTCACACACACACACACACACACACACACACAGAAGCACAAACTCAGCACACAGTCAAACCCCCCACACACACTCACCAAATTGTGTTCCTCTCCATTTGGTGAGTCATGCAGCAGTGAGCACAGACGGAGAGCGCTTTGGAGGGGGAAGTCACTCTGGAGAGGGATGAGGGGACCCCACAGCTGTGGCAGTCAGTGGATGTCCCTGTCCCTGGCCAGACGGGGAACACATGCGCCTTGGAGTGGGTGGATGGAGGTGCTGACAGATGCATCTGACAGCTAGGACGCCACTGCACCAACGCTCGGAGGGGGGCGAGAGGGAGAGGAAACAAGTTGGGGTTTAGAAAGTCATAGAGAGACGGGAAAGAGTGAAAGAGAGAATGAAAGAAACAGAGCGAGAGGCGCGAGTGGATAATTTGTGACAGAGAAAAAGAGAGAAAGGCAGGGAGAAAAGTCTTACTCAGGTCTAAGCTCTTTTCTTTCCTGACAACCCAATGGAGAACCACCTAGCCCCTGATCCTTTAATAGACTACACTTTGAATTTACATTTTGGTCATTTATTGCAGACGCTCTTATCCAGAACTGGGTAGCACTGAGAAATGTAAATACTTCTACTGATATGTGGTTGTCTCAGCTAGCAATCTTAAGACGAATGCACTAACTGTTAGTCGCTCTGGATAAGAGCATCTGCTAAATGATTTAAATGTAAATGGAGGGAGAGAGGGTAAGAGTAATGCTGGTTTAAAGAAGCGGGTTGAGTTTGAGACTCTTGATTTATGCATCCAGATGCCACCAGAGCTGAGTCAGCTGTTGCATTATACTGCTGAATTCCTGAACTTTACACCTAATCAGTGTCTTGACTGTCTTTATTGAAAGGCATGGGGGATATGAAGGAAGGTGTGTGTGTGTGTGTGTGTGTGTGTGTGTGTGTGTGTGTGTGTGTGTGTGTGTGTGTGTGAGGAAGGGGGTCGCCCTCCTGCCCTCTGTCCAGATCCGTATGTGATGAGTTTTTAAAGAGCATTTTTTTGCTGGTTCTACAACCCTGGGGGACGGTAGAAGATGACATTTATGCAAATGTGTATTGATCAATTCCAATCGTCATTTTAATGCTGAGTCAACGTTGTCCACACACACTAACACACACACAAACAAACACACAAACAAGTAAATAACAATGACAATAACACACAAACAAGTAATGGGAATAAATCAAATTGGTTGATTAAGGAAGAGCATGGATCACCTCACCTCAGAAGTGGTACTGCTGAGGCTGGGCTGAATTAAATATTGCTGATTGGTCGATGTGCTGTGCCTTGTTGTCATTTCTGTATTGCTGATTGGTCAATGTGTTGTGTGTTGTAATCATTGTTGTGCTGCTGATTGGTCGATGTGTTGTTCGTTGTTGTCATTCCTGTATTGCTGATTGGTCAATGTGTTGTGTGTTATTGTCATTGTTGAGTTGCTAATGGGTCAATGTTCTTTGTGTTGTTGTCATGCCTGTGTTGCTGATTGGTCAATGTGTTGTGGGTTGTTGTCATTGTTGAGTTGCTGATTGGTCAATTTGTTGTGTGTTGTCATTGTTGAGTTGCTGATTGGTCAGTGTGTTGTGTGTTGTTGTCATTGTTGAGTTGCTTATTGGTCAGTGCGTTGGGTGTTGTCATTGTTGAGTTGCTGATTGATTAATGTGTTGTGTGTTGTTATTGTTGAGTTGCTTATTGGTCAGTGTGTTGTTGTCATTGTTGAACTGCTTATTGGTTAATGTGTTGTGTGTTGTCATTGTTGAGTTGCTGATTGTTCAGTGTGCTGTGTATTGTTGTCATTGTGGTGTTGCTTTGAAGACAGGCTCAGACAAAATCCTCCCAGGCCTTTTAGGAGTCAGTAGAGTATTACATAAGAGGATATGCTGAAGTTGCGAGCGAAATGAGTCTCTCAGTAAAGCAGGAAATTAAGAAGCCTGCTAGGATGTGTGTGAGCGTTTGTCTACAGCAGCAACCCTTTCAATTAAGCTTCTTCCCACAAACATGGCTTAGTGTGCAGGCTCCTATGAGAGACTTCACTCAGAGAGCTGAGTAGAGAATTTCAAAGACCCTTGTGTGTTGTGTTAGCATCCACTAGCCGCCGCTACTCACCGCAGGTGTTGTTTACTGGAGTATAGTAATCGTACATTTTATTTTTGTTTTCTGACCTATTTTGAGGTAAAAGTAATTCTTACCGTTTCAGCTTGTTTAGTAAAGAGGCAGTCTTTTGTTGTATCCATCGAATTTCCATGGAAGCCTTGGTAGTTTATTCCCCAGAACAAGAAACGTTGTGTTCAGTGTTGTATTTGACATGAGGATATGAAAACAGGGCAATGTGTGTGACTATGTAGTCAAACCGATCTGAATGACTCTTAGGGAATTGGAATATCGCAGTGACTTAAGTGTCCCAAAGAGGAAGGGAAGGGGGGGTTAGGGAGGGAAGGAGTGAGGGAGGGAGTGAGAGAGAAAAGGCAGTGGTGGGTGGGTTGCTGGCTTGTGCAGCCCAGCTAGGCCTGCTCGCAATTCATTTTTTAATCCTTTGACAGCTGTTAGTGCAGAAGCCGTGGCTGTGGAGGAGCGGCGAACGACGAGTGCGTGGTGAATGTGTTTGCCTATGGAAGAGACGGAGTCAGCAGGAGCTGTTTGGTCTCCTGTGAACCACAAACAGTAGGCAATATCGCTCCCCTCTTCCGTCCCCCCACATGTGACCATAGAAACCCCAGCATTACACCATTGAAATCACCTAGGGTCTCACTGTAATAGACATAGACGCTGCTAATCAGACCCATCCATTATAGGGCTGTGGACATTGATTCAAGGCCTTACTCTCAGAGGGATGTTTTAGAAAAGGAATTAACAGAAGTGGTGTGGAGAAAGAGAGGAAATGGAGAGAGGGGGAATGGAGAGAAAGTGGGACTGGAGAGTGCGCGGTTGGGAAGGGGGAGCAAGAGGTGGGAAGGCTTGAGTCTATACCTTTTAAGGGCAATAATTCTCCAGAATGTCCTGATATTACATGAAGCTCTGTGTCTTGAAATCACATCGAGCTTTGTGTCCTGACATCACAAAGCTCAGTGTCCTGAAATCATCAAGCTCTATACACTTTAGAGAACAGTAAGATCTGAGCTTCAAAATGTTATGTCTAATTTGGTATCAATGCTTAAAATTGGGCTCAGGTGAGCCAGATATAACAGAGGTATTCCTAAACAGCTAGAGGACATCAACCCTGAAGTCTGCTGTCAGTATTCAGAGCACAGGGTTGTTTGCATTTGGCACATAGCAACACAAGTGTTGTAGTAGCAGTCATGCTTCCTCTGTATTCAGTTAATAATTTCACCCTCCGAAATGTGTCTCTCTATTTCCAATCTGTAATAAACAGAAAAAAAATGTTTTTTCCAATATATAATGGACTAACATTTTAAATTGTTATACAGTGTTCGTAATAAAACTAATTAATTATTGAAGACTCCTGTTGCCATAAAAATACTTTAAAAATACAGCTATAGTGGCCTTTAATGCTAATTCCTATACAGAAATTCAGATTCTTGTAAAGGATGATGCTGGTGAAGAGGCTTTCCAAAATCTTAAATTTATGAAGTCATTTTCTAGAACAATATATAATTCTTATCATATATACATATTATACTAGTAATTATCAGTAATTGAACCTCTTAAAAATAGACATCTCTATTCTCAAAATCTCCCCTTTTGGTTTGGGTGAGAAAATGTTCCTTTAACTGATACTATTTCTTTGGAGCAACTTTGGGAGCACGTTCCTGTAATGTAAATGTAATTGTTTTACCAGAACTTTTCACTCCAATAAAAGAGCACGCTTCTTAAATTCATTCCAGTTCACATTTTCAAAAACAAGTTCAACAGTCAATGTGAAGTAAAAGTAGTCTCTATCCTCATCACAGATGGAACTACGTATACACTAGAAGTGCTGATGCGCCAACTCCAGGCTGTCATAGCAAACAAGATTGTCAGTTCACTATTAGCAAGCCAAGGACATGTTTGAAAGGTAGACTTTGAAAGCCTATTCATTCAACTTTGATTTTGACAGGTAAAGTGAACTTTATCCACATCTTAGATTACATCAGCATAGTATCTGTTGCTAATAAACTAGCACAACAAGTAACCAATTTTGATAAAGCATATCACTAATAAAGAAATCTATGTCAAAAAATGACTACATGACATTTAATACTCACTCAATGCACCGATGCATACATTTTAATATGTAATATTCAGTGTATTACTGTTATATATTGTCAATCCTAGACTACTTTGACAATATAAAGCTGATGGACGTAACTTTCAAAACAGGAAGTATTTCCACCTCATTTTCCCAGAATCTCAGCTGTCGCTGGTGTGACGTCAGTTCACTCTTAAAGCCCCACACGTTATCTGTGCACTTCAGCTCATCTAAAAAAAAAATATTCATCGACCAGGTGAGTTGACATACGATTATTTTAATTATATACTAAAATTAATTAAAATAAATGTATCTGATCTAGCATAGAGAATGGCCAGCTACTAGTCTAAACTCACCCTGGTAATGTTTTCCGATTACAGTACTGCTAGTTGGGCTAGTAAACAAAGCAAACAGCATGTACAGATGGCAGCTCGCCTCTTAATCCACAGAAAGTTAGCTAGTTAACCAAATTGGCCAATCGTTTTTGCCTGGTAATTAGTTATAGCCAATTACTAACAACAGTGTGAGGTAATTCTAGGCAGCTGACATTGTCCTTGTTGGTAAGCTGACGTTATTAGAAGCTGGTAGTAGTAGCAGCAAAACCTGCGAACAATGTTTGATGGATAGATGTACAGTCAGTAACTATAGCCATGTCTATTCTGTCTGTATAGCTAGCCATATTAATGCCAATAGGGCAATTACTAACAACAGCGTGAGGTTAGCTAGATAGCTAGCTAACTTCACTTATTTAACAGGATTGCCACATCTGCGTCTAAGTTTAAAGCATTTTGCTCCATGAGTTCCATCCATCCTGGATAGGCAGCTGCACCAATGTTCACTCTGAACGGCGTCTATCTGCCTCTCTTTTACCAGATTTGCTTTCTTTTGATCCAAACCATATTTTCTGAGTGACCATTACATTCTGAACTTCTTCCATTTTTTTTTTATAAAATTGCTTTCATTTTTTTTATAAAATTGCTTTAAATTTTTTTTATAAAATGGCTAGCGTTTCTCATTGCTTCATACAGAAAATAAGAGTAGCCACTTCCTTATTTTGTCCAGCCTCAGCTCTTTGTTTGATATGTAAAACACATCACTTCCTGTGCGCAAGATAACATTTCCCACCACTGCAAGAGCCGACCACTTTTTTCCATAGGAGCAGTACGCCATATACAGAGGTTTTTCAGATGCGGGCCTGGGACCATCTGATATGGTAGGAATTCATCCACGATCCAGATTAAGAGAATAGCGATGTGTTAATGCAAATAACTTACCTACTTCAGCTTTAACACTGAGTACTATCCCAGTTCATTTTACATGTTATGTTTTTATGCAATTCTATGTCACTGATCTCTTTCAATACCAAATATTTAAATGTGAACATTAAAACGCACCTGGGCATGTTGCTACTTTAAACCTACTTCTGATTTTCAGAATATAATACGCTTTTTAATCATTCATTCTGTTTCATTGGTTTATTTGCGGTTTCTTCAATATCCCTTTACTTATCCTAGATGTCTTTGAGCACATTCTACATAAACATATTAGGAATGTTTGTGGGGGAATAACCAATACCCCGCTTGCGACTTAGTAATGCCATTAGGATAGTGGACGAGACCACTGGCTTACATGGGATGTTCCAGCCAGCGTGTTTAGGTGTGCACCAGTGAAACAATAACAAGCCCTATCTATCCACCTCAGGGTGGCTCTGGGAAACTTGGCTGTATGAACCCAGCTTGGAGATAAAATACCTTCCAACACAGTTTGGCTGGAGGGAGAGCAAGTAGAGATGGAGAGATGCCCATCTTTATGTATTCAGTCTCTGCTGCATATTGTTTGATAGAAT
>JACXGI010001341.1:81700-95770 GCA_016801175.1 Esox masquinongy
TGTGTGTGTGTGTGTGTGTGTGTGTGTGTGGTCGCTGCACGTTTCTAGTTCAGTGCTTGCATGTTTTGGTAAATAATAAGAGGATTTTGCCTATGGGCTTGTTTGGTGTACAGCATGGGTGAGAATCACTAAGATGGTCCCCACTGCAGCGCTTCACCTGAAATGCATTTTTCTCCCCACCACTGCCAGCGCTGATATCGCAATGAGGACAGACACGGCGAGCATACAGTGACAACTAAGCACTCACACTGTATACATTTCCACGGTTTTCCTGGGATTCACTAGCCTTGGAAAAGCGAAAGGTTCCACTTGCCTAGGTCTTGATAAGACTTTGCATATCAATGGGTTGGGTGTCTTAAGTTTGAAAAACAATGGACTTTTTCCTCAATAGCACCAGATCCCTCTTCAGACAGTAATCAGTTTGGTGTTGAAAGTTTTGAATAATGTTGACTGTTGTGGCCAACTGAATGGGTGTTAAGGGACTGACTGGAGGAGGTGATGGGTAATGTAAATCATGGCTTCAGTGGAGTGTGTGTGTGTTTGTGTGTGAGATGCCAAGAGAGGTTCTGTCAAACAGAAAATTTCAAATACAGACATGAATAAAAAGAAAAGAGAGAAAATAGTTGGCCATGAGTATTGCGATATTTGAAGAACAGGAGCAATTTCAGTCCTTGACTCAGTGGGATCAGAACACATTAATTTTATGGTCTGTAGTATGGAAGATGAATCCTCCCAAAGATAGTTAAAACATTTTATTTATTTGCATTTCTTTTGAAAATAATTTTCTCCCATAATACCTCAGCATGTCATTCATTAATCTTTTTTTTTAAATCTATACTTCCAACATGTTTCCAATCAGGTAGCTGGCATGTATAATGATGCAATAAGTTAACAACAAATTAAGTCATCTATTCAAATGAATTTTTTTAAGTTAACTTATTCATTAATTCACTGCACACCTGCTGAGTCGAGGATGGTGTAGTCATCGATGTAGAGCATGTCTGTGGAATCCTGAGTGTGGGCTAAAGTACAGGTAAAGCATACCGAATTCCACAGCAATCAGTATTCCTGAGCGTACTGTGGTAAGGGAGAGGTGGGAGGAGAGAAACCCCTATCACTCCCCTCTGCTAATTAAAACTAACGACTCCAGGTGCTGCACCGTGCCAGAGAGAAGTGGGGCCAGGCGGCTGTGTTTGTATTGGCGGTTGGCCTTCATTAGAATCCCCATCTATTCTCTTTACGAATATTCTCACTATCGACTCCACCTCACCCGACATACAGTTGGCAATCCGGTATACATACCGAGGCAAGCGGTGATCTAAATGCAAATGATATGGCATGATGCATTATACTGGTGATTCAACTGTAATATAGATAGGCAGATAGATGTTTTTTAATGACTTTCAGATTTTCTGTAGTGCCTCCCAGTCAGTCTGTAGGCCTGTTATTAGTCTCTATCTGTAGGTCTGTTATTACCCTTTGATTGTAGGCCAACTGTAGGAGAGTATTTCTACACCCTTCTCCATTCATAGTGAAGGAACTGAAAAATGTGAATTCTGTTTACTTGCTTATTTAAAATTATTCTATATTATTTAGTATAGCCATGTATATATGTTATATCAACCGATATATCGGTTGACCGATATCAGCAGTTTATCGATATATTTGTATCAGCAATATTTTCACCGATATGAGACAGATATATTTGTTTGCAATTCATTATTTGTTCTGAAGAGGGTGCTCTTTCACTGGATATAAGTTTGCACTCTACAAAAGGACATTAAAACACCAACAACCTTCTATTTAAACACCCACAACCTTAAAACAGTGGGAGGGAAGAGTACAAACTGCTTTTAAGGTGAGTTTAAATAGAAGCTTTCCAGTGCGAAAAGGTCCCACAATATGCACACAAACTTTTACATCAGGTGATGACCTAGTTACCGTAGTTACTGTAGCTACATTTTTCATGAAATTGCACCGAAAAGTACCCTACTTCCTTTCAGTAAAGAGCCTGCAAAGCTTTTGTACTACTCAAGCTCTGGCATTAAAATATTTTTAGAGACATAACAATGGGGCGTTGCAACGGACCCCCTTTGTATTAACGTTGTGATGTACAGTATGGGTTCTCAAAAAGTCAACACTTGTGTAACCTTTCCATGACAGCTAGCTATTTAACGTTAGCTCTGTGGGACTGGGGAAGTGTGTTTCACAGCATTCACTGAGGGGGCACGTTTAGCTTTGACTAAAGTACTGTAGTTTCATCATAGTGCTAACATTAGCTAGCTAGCTAGCTGTCTTGGGGAGTTGGAGAAAAACAACACTGTGTCACCAGCAGACCAGTTTATTTTGTGAATTCCCTTTTAAATTATGACTATCAATCTTATTTGGCAACGTTCCTACTGTTGATAAAATCATAGCTACATAACAACACATTGTATATTTGTCATCTTGTTTTTGTCAAATTGGCTAATGCAAGGCATCTCAGAGCAAATACAGCGTTAGATCCATGCATAGTTATGTGCTACAATTGCAGTAGCAACCGGTTGTTCAACAGCAATTGCCTTTTTCCGTTGAACATTGGGAAATATATTGCATCCGTGTCAAGAATTGTTAATTTGCTCCATGATTTGCCTACTTAAAAAAGAACCTTACAAAATTAAATATCTGCAAAAAGTTAAGAACAAATAGTGAAGAAAGCGTACCATTCAAGTCAATACGTATGTTTTCAATAGGGTTAAGTTTAGTGATGAATCATTGGCAAACAAACTTATTTTTTCGGTGAACATTGATAACCGAATCGCATTGGGGAAAAGATCCATTCATTTGGCTCAATGATTTTTCTATTACTAACGATAGGTTAAAACAAGAAACCAGGTGAGCCTAGTTCAGCCGGCCCGCAATAGAGAAGGTTGATCATGGTTACCCTCTCGAGAATCAAACTCATGTCGCCCACTTGAAAGGCAGTATCGTTAACCACTACGCCACCAAGCTGCACATTCGGGGGGTGTCAGTATAGCCACTTGACAATATATAATTTTGTCACTCATTAACATCACACCAAATTTGAATATTTTGTTAGACACCATTAACTATTGTGTTAAACTGAGTAACGTTTCTTACTATTTGTGGTGGAGGTAAAATTAATATCTATGAACTTTATGGCTTTTGCCACTGGCTGTTTTAACAGCTTATTAGCCATTCGTGAATGACACTGATACAATAACTACTGTATCAATATAGGTGACGATAACAGACTTTTTCATCAAGTGAAAAGACGAGAGAATCGTGTACCCAGCGAAGTGTTTGTCTATCCTGAACAGATCCTGAGACATAATTCGAAAATCCACCAGAAATAGTCGCAATATAACAGTAAACAGTTTCATTTTAGGCTTCCCATAACGTAGCTACTCAAAGTTGTAGCCAGCGAGGTTTTTGTCTATCCTGAACAAATCCTCTTTTGCCACTGGCCGTTTTAACAGCTAATTAGCCATTCGTGAATGACATAGATACAGTATCTATGAATATAGGTGATGACAACTAGTGATGGCCATTCGAGGCTTCATTAGCATTATTTTAGCAGCAGGATGTTATGCTGGGAGCACTCAGATTTTCTTTATCACAATAAAGGCCATCATTGAAATGTATAAGGCAATATAATTAACAGTCTAGTCTGTGAAAAAGAACAGACAAGAATAACACTGGAACGGAGATTAAACATAAAATGTACAGACTAGATTAACTATTTTAACATACATTTCAATGATGGCTTTTATTTTGAAAAAGAAAATCTGAGTTAGCACTGCTAGCATAAAATCCTGCTGCTAGAAGAACGGTAATGAAGCCTCGAATGGCCATCACTAACGATAACTGACTTCTTTGTCAAGTGAAAAGACAAGAGAATCGTGTAGTTAGCACTGCTAGCATAATATCCTGCTGCTAGATGAACGGGAATGAAGCCTCGAATGGCCCTCACTGACGATAACTTACTTTTTTGTCAAGTGAAAAGACGAGAGAATCGTGTAAGTGTTTGTCAATCCGAAACAAATCCTAATATCCACCAGAACTGTTTTATTTTAGGCTTCCTATTACGTAGATACGTAGGGTTGTAGCCAGCGAAGGTTTTGTCTGTCCTGAAACTCAGGCATAATGCATATGCGAACGCGGCACCTGCTGTTCCGGAGCCAGCGTCTCTAACCACTACGCTATTTAACAAGGGATACTCACGCAGAGACATTCGCTCTTCTAGGCCGGCTCTGCTTACGCGGTCCGGCAAAAATGTAGCAATACTTCTAATACAGTACTTCTCTTAGATTACCTGATTGAGCGTGCATATCATGATCTGATATAATTCTAGAATACCTTTTTGGCTGTCAGGTGCCAAGGCTGAGAAGCTGCGCTTCCTATACTATAGCCTGCCACCACTCAAGTGGCAGTACTAATGACTGTAAAGTTAAACAGAGATTTGAGATCAGTAAAAGAAAATACTGTTCTCGTTTATTGTTGCCTTAATGGTGTTATTTATTTTCTTTTTATTTTAATGTTATTTTTATAATTCAGTATATTGCATTGCATGGAAGAAGTTGTTACAGAGTAACAAAGAATGGACAAAGAAAAATGTAATTTAATAAATTATTTGTTTTAATTTAAGAAATCTACTTTGAGTATCTTTGTATGCCCAGTTTCATGCACAATCCATGCAGAAAAAAATATATTTTTAATTTCAGCTATAATAATAGATTAATTGGCAGATATACTCAGTTTTGGTACGTAGGTCCACTCAAAAATCGGAATCGGTATCGGGTACAAAAATCCCATATTGGTCGAGCTCTAATATAAAAAATTAAGGGAACACTGAAATCACACATCGTGTCTCGATAAACTAATTATATTAAACTTTAGATCCCATAGCGGCCGCAGATGGCAGTGTTTCTTTAACAATAATATTTGTGTTAATATCACAAAATATACCTGATGAAAATGTGTTACTGTATTCCCGTGGATGTTGTCATTAATAAGAAAACAGAAATAGGGTATGTTGTCATTTGACTTTTTTTGCTTTTATAATTTATTTACTCAAAATGCTAGCAGCAAAGCGGCCGTGACTTTTTACGTTAGAAGAGGCTGTTTCTGTGTTGTTTGGTGATACAAAGTTGGAAACGTCCTTGCTCTTTGAAAGCGATAATGATGTCATGGTGAGTAACAAATACACTGCATATATGTTTGGTGTTGTCTATATTTGATGCGGTGAAATGTTGATAATATCTTTTAGATGTCAATGTGTTTCTCTTGTGAGGCGACGAGATGTCACTTTCACTAGCTAGCCAAGATTGGGGCCTGTAATGCTGTGCTTTACCTGACGACGTCATCACTTGATCATGATAATGACCTGCATTTGCCTACACATAGGCTACTTTCAGTGTTTTGTGATGTGTGCCTTATGCTTACTTTATGATCACGTTAGTTGTGCCTACCTCGAGTGATTGCTTGCTCAATCTTGCCCAAAAAGAGTCGCAGGGTTTTGTTATGCAAACTTAGATGTTCGTTCTTGTTTCTACCGATCCGTCATATAGAAACAACCACAACTGCTTGCTGAAGTTAGACTAACCAGATAGTGAACTATCAGGCTATTAGAGTAATTGTGTAGTGCCAAACGGGTGCTACGCTAGCAGAGGGAGAGGAGTAAGAAGAGTGAGATGTCGATTTTCTTTTTATTACAAGTGTTTACAAAATGGGAGAAAATGATTTATATATTTTTTAAGTTACATGGATGTGATGTCAAATTAAAGATGATGTGCTCTTTAAAACAAAGTTAACTTGTAATTTTTATTTGTTCTTAGTTTTTGTGCTATATCTTGTTTGTTTGAAATGTGTGAAAAAATATTATTTATTTTGAGAATTCTCAGTAATCTACAGCAGCGTTCTAGAATTCTATTGGGGTCTAAAGGGTTAAAGATCAAAATCTTTACTCTACATTGTGTAATTCGTTGAGAACAATATGACGTAACAACGGTCAATGTAAACCAAAATCACCAAACGATTGAGGGCTGGATTCAAACTCACACTGAAATTCAAAGTAAACAATTGAAATCACAGGCTGTTCCAGGCTGTATGGCCCCCACGTGCCTGTATGCACTCCCGACAACGTCTGGACATGCTCCTGATGAGACGGCAGATGGTGTCCTGGGTGATCTCCTCCCAGACCTGGACCAAGGCATCAGTGAGCTCCTGGACAGTCTGTGACGCTACTTGGCAGCGTCAGATGCACTGATACATAAGGTCCCTCAATAGGATTCTCAATTGGAGGTTCTCAGTTGGATTCAGGTCTGGGGAACGTGAGGGCCAGTCAATGGCATCAATGCGTTTCTCATCCAGGAACTGCCTACACACTCTGGCCACATGAGGCCGGGCATTGTCCTGCACCAGGAGGAACCCAGGGCCCACTGCACCAGCATAAGGTCTGACAATGGGTCTGAGGATTTCATCCCGTTACCTAACAGCAGTCAGGGTATTGTTGGCTAGCACGTGGAGGTCTGTGCGACCCTCCAAGGATATGCCTCTCCAGACCACCACTGACCCACTGCCAAACCGGTCATGCTGGATGATGTTACAGGCAGCATAACATTCACCACAGCGTCTCCAGACTCTTTCATGTCTGTCACATGTGCTCAGTGTGAACCTGCTTTCATTTGTGAAGAGAAAGGGGTGCCAATGGTGGACCTGCCAATTCTGGTGTTCTCTGGCGAATGCCAATCGAGCTGCACAGTGCTGGGCTGTGAACACAGGTCCCACTAGAGGATGGAGTCTGTTTCTGACAGTTTGATCAGAAACATGCACACCAGTAGCCCGCTGGAGGTCATTTTGTATGGCTCTGGCAGTGCTCCTCCTGTTACTCCTCACACAAAGGTGCAGATACTGGTCCTGCTGCTGGGTTGATGCCTTTCTACTGCCCTGTCCAGCTCTCCTTGTGTAACGGCCCATTTCCTGGTATCTCCTCCATGCTCTTGAGAGTGTACTGGGGGACACAGCAACGGCACGTATGGATGTGTCATCCTGGAGGAGCTGGACTACCTGTGCAACCTGAATGGGCTGCAGGCACTGCCTCATGCTACCAGGAGTGAAAAGGACACTAGCAAAATGCAAAACTTGGGAAGAATCAGTCAGGAAGGATAAGGAAGGATAAGGAAGGATATTGTTTGTGGCTACCACCTGCAAAACCATTCCCTTTTTGGGGGTTGTCTTGCTGTTGCCTTTCCAGTACAGCTGTTGTCACTTTCATTGGCACCAAAACAGGTGACATTGATTCATAACTGGACAGATTGATATCCCTGAAGTTTAATTGAATTGGTGTTATACTGTGATGATTACATGTTCTCTTAATTTTTTTGAGCCATGTATATGTACTCATTTTCTGCCCTAGCTTACACCCTGTGTGTCTGTTTATATGCTACCATTGGAATGTTAAGGTGTTACAGATGGTTGTTTCACGTCTGAATACATGACCAAATGTCATTCCTTAATGACCCTAGCTCTACCCATGAGTTAGACCACTCTGTCTTATGATATGGTGCCAGGAAGCATAGATTGGAATGTGTCCCTAGTTGATAAGTGGGGCTATTCAGGACTAGTCTTGTGATACTTCTTTAGGTTAGCTATCCAACCTTCACAACTTTAGTTTTGAGTCAGAGCGTCTTCTGAATACGGTCTCTGTTGCTTTTTTGTCCAGCCTCTCTGCATGCATCTTTGCTCTTACAACCTCATATCTCCTGAGAACTGCTATCTTTGATACTTGTAATGCAATTGTAAACTCTTTACTTATTAAATTAATCTGTTACATTAATTTGATGACTTTGGAATAATCTATGAAATGAGAAATCCAGTTCCACCAACACGAACCCGTTTGGTGGCATTATAGCATAAAATCAATTGAGATAGGTGGGGAGAGAAAGATGAGGTAGTGAGTGAAAGAAGAGAGAAAGGAGAAGAGGACAGACAGAGAGATAAAAAAGCGATATCCGTTTTGTCAGTTTTTCTCTGTTGTACGACAGGCCATCCCAGATTGAGTCTGACACCGGAGGGAGAGGCAGAAAGAGTGGGAGCCTAGAGGGAACATGTTTGTGGAAGACCTACTCTGTTCTTCCCAGCTCCTGCCCGTCAATATTAACCTACTTTGTGGCTTTTACGTACACTTGATCAATGGATGGAACAGGGGCACACCAGGTAAAAGGAGATCCTATTTTGCCCATGTTTATTTGAATGTTTGACACGTTGAATCACACTTGAGTGACTTTGGATGAATGACAAATCATTATGTCGAGTGATTGAATGGTTGGACTATTTAACCTCCACAACCTATGGTTTGTAGTGCTCTCTATAGGCTGATAACTGTATTACACAGAATACTGAGGAACAACATCCACCACCCACTTAACTAATGGTTACCAGGTACAATGGACTGATGGTAAAACATTCGGAAACACGGATAACAGATTTTCAGAACCGCACAGGGACTGGGGCTCCATCCCTTAATCATCGTCACCAAAATAAGTAGTCAGAAACAGGTGCGGATTGAGATTGGTTGGGAAGGTGGTACCTGATCTCTCTAGAAGACTGAGAGCACCAGACGAGAGAGAGAACGGCTGGCAGGTGACAGTACAGAATTGGCTTGAAAGACTGAGTAAAAGGAACGATCAGTGGAGTAACTATTGGGGCTGCAGGAGGCGCAGTGTGTGGGGGGGGCGTGCTTGGCCTCGATCATGAAATTATTGTGTATTTATATTGTGTGTTTCAATGCTGTTACCACAGTCAGACGGCAGTTGGTAGGTTAATCTACGGCAGGATCGGCTTCACATGCGCATGTTGCGCTTCATATGCCTATAAGGACACCTTGCATCCCGGCCCGGCATCACCATGCTGCACCAGTGGGAATGGTCTTACCATGTCCCAACATTCTGAGTGAGAACTCATGCTACTGTGGTAAGCCCTGACCTAGCTGTATCTATGTTGGGGAACCTATTTAAGTTGCCCTTTTGGACCTTCAGTTTGTGGATCATTGTCTGGAGTTAGCTGTCTGTGTTTGCTCCTCTTCTCTTGGTTTTGCCTCTCCTTTTGTTGTTTTGTGGTTACAATTAAAAATATGTATTCCAGCTCTGCGCCTCATGTTCTACCTCTCAACTGTAACAAATACAAATATACAAATATATGCCCATTTCGAATTTGATGCCAGCAACACGTTTCAAAAAAGTTCGGACGGGCATATTTAGCACTGTGTTGAATCACCTCTTCTTTCAACAATACTCTGTAAGTGTTTGGGGACTGAGACCAATTGCTGTAGTTTTGAAAGGGAAATGTTTTCCCATTCTTGAATAATATAGGATTTCAGCTGCTCAACAGTTTGGGGTCTTTGTCATGTTTTTTGTGTCATAATGCGACAAATGTTTTCAATGGCTGACAGGTCTGGACTGCAGGCAGGCCAGTTTAGCACCTGGACTCCTTTACTACGGAACCATGCTGTTGTAATACATGCAGAATGTGGTTTGGCATTGTCCTGCTGAAATAAGCAAGGCCTTCCCTGAAAAAGATGTTGTCTGGATGGCAGCATGTTGCTCCAAAATCTGAATATATTGTTCAGCATTAATGGATGTGCCTTCACAGATGTGCAAGTCACCAATGCCATGTGCACTAATGCACCTCCATACCATCACGGATGCTGGCTTTTGCACTGTGCGCTGATAACAAGGCGGATGTTCCCTCTCCTCTTTAGCCCGGAGGAGGCGGCGTCCATGGTTCCCAAAAAGAATGTAACATTTTGATTTGTCAGACCACAGGACAGTTTTCCACTTCGGTACAGTCCATCTTAAATGAGCTCGGGCCCAGAGAAGGCAGCAGCGCTTCTGGATCTTGTTTATACATGGTTTCTTCTTTGTTTATATGCGGTTTCTATGGTAGAGTTTTAACTTGCATTTGTACAATAATCTAACTGCAAGTGTCTTATGCATTGTTAATCTGGAAAATAAAATGTCTTTCAAAATGTTTTTAGACTGATGGGCATCTTATTGTTGCAAATTCAGGGGCAGCCAGGAACTGAACCCAGCTTTCCCAGACCATATGCAAGCACACTAACCAGTCAGCTAAAGGATCCAACCTATTAGTCAAGGGCTAGTGAGCCTACCCATCAGTAGTAAATGTAGGGTATAGTGTGTCAGATTGGTGATTTATGACCCTGGTGGGCGAGGCTTCCAGATTGATTTGACAGGTGGACAGGACATCCGGTTTGCTGGGTGGGACTTCCTGTGTGACGTATGGACTTCCTGTATGACGTGTATTAGGGCGGGACTTCCGGAATGACGTATGCATGTCCGGTGACTTTGTGATTTATGATTGCATTTATCTGTCCATGTTTGATGTTTTACAATGACGGATAAGCACCCCGGACGAGTGTTATAACAGGTGGGTTATGTTTGATGTTTAACAAATGGGTCTTAGGGTTCCGGAATGTTAAATTCCCAGGCAATAAATAAGTGTTGTGTCAGCGGCAAGATGTTTGGTGTTCAACAAAAGGGTGCCAGGGTCCAGGAATTCTATAACCCCCCCAGTATTTTATCTTCTGACAAGTGGTACAACAGATGCCATACAACTTCCATGTTTTACAATGTGCATGTTGTTTTTCCACAAGCACAGAATTACATGTGGGAAGCAATCTTGTAAGATATAAAGAAGGGGTCGTGACTTACGATTTGGAGAGCCCATTTTTATTTTAACAAGAGATGGGCCTTATGATCAGATCTGCCCGTAGTAACCACTAGTACAAACAGGTTGGAAATGAACCCTGTTTCACACAAGGTTTGTAGTCCAACACAACAGGACAGGACAGGACAGGACAGGACAGGACAGGACACATTGAATGAGCAATGCTATTATTTTGAAGGAGCAAGCAATGCCTAGGCCGACCACACATTATGACTAAGTTGATTCACTCATGGTTTGGGTTTAAAATATCGTTAAAAATAAAAACAATTATTCTGGTACATGTGTATGTATGAGCAATGGTGATTTTTGTAATAAAAATTGTTTTTTTTAGTCAGCATTAACTTTTAAGTTAAAATGTTACAAAGTTACCTGGAAGGTAGCGTATAAATTTGCATGAACAACGGTGAATCGCTGACAGGTAAAGATATGTTATTTCAGGTAATCAAAACATTTGTAAAGGCGTCTTATGAAATTGTACAACGGGGATCAACGCGAGCTTGTTTTCTTCACATTGGTAGAAATGTTTAACAGACAACGTTGGTTAAAAAACTGTAGTATTTGCGAGTTTGAGAATACCGGTCTGTGTTAGTGTGGGCGGAAGCTGTGACTTCCGGGTAAGATGTGCTTCATTCTCGTAAAGACCAACTCGTGAAAACCGATTTTCGATTGCTGTATTATGGTCTTGTGTTTGTTAAATGTTGAAGAGATTAATGGCGATATGGTGACAATAGCCAGCGTTTATATGTAAGCGGATGAGTTTGTCTTTAATAGATCAAATTAAATTATGTGATGTCACAGCTGAGCCGCGATAAGAGACTAACGAGAACGGCGTTTCTACCGGACATGAAGTATCAATATATTTGCTTGTCAAACGTCAACAAATATCTGAACGAGCTAGTTAAGCGTTATACACAATTTAAAGTTAATTTTAAGTTAAGAGGCGTGACTTGCTGGAGGCGCCCTGGCTGCGATGTAAAGACAGTATTAAACCACGCTGCATCCACAGAAGTTAGCTGTTGTTTCAAGCGCGGAGTATGCCGTTTACGTTGTAAGTACAAGTTATTTTATTTGAAATAATCGATTTGAATTGTGTTGCAATTACAAACGCTAACAAACGACACATTGGAACTTTTTAAGAATGTGTAAATAAATTTTACGATTGAGCAATCCATGTGGTTTTATGTCTTTCATATGGTCTGTTTAAATCTCTGGTTTAGGTTGAGCGGAATTAAACCCAGCTGTGTTTGGTAAACACATTTTTGGGCCTTCAAATCTTGGTAAGCAGACTTTTCACATTATTGTTAATCAGCTTTAATTACCCGTATACGCTTGTTAACCCTCTTTGTATTTATTTCAGACCAAGTGACCAACATCAGTGTCAGTTGGCCTGGGCGGTTGTGATCTTACACAACCTGAGCAGATACTTTTAGTGTAAGATTGAGGAACCAACAGATTGAGGAACCCCCGGTGATGATACAGAGTACATCACCATAATGGCTTCAGTTACGGACACCCCACCTTGTGGCTGCACAGCGTCAGGGGATTTTTGTTTCATTGTTTTCTTTCATGCTTGAAAGCTGAAGGTAATACATATTTTACCATCAACTCATCAAAATTGTGATGTATGTAAATGAATGTTTGAGTTACAATATTTTAACCTGTAAGTGGATCGTTAGTCACATTAAGGTAGAGAAATGGCGAAAGATAATGCTAACAACAGGCCAGACACGGAACGACCATCAACATCTACACATAATCAAAAGACCACACTCCAAAATTCAAATGAGCCGGCTGATAATTTGTTACACAGCGATGCACACAATAATCCTCAGATGCAAGGATTGTTAAACGAGCTTAGTAGCCCCCGTTTTTCACATGATCTGGTTGACTCTCCTCCGAGCTCTCTGATGAAAACTCATTGCAATGATGGCGATGTTAGAGTTATACAACGTAATGCGTTTGACAACGTTGAATTACGACAGTTGTTAAATTTACAAAATACTGGTGAAGTTGGGGATTTTGGCACATTCTATGCAATCATTATGGCAGGCTTGGATACTTTGATTGTTAGAGCTTCAGACTTTGTACATTTGCCTGGTGATCGTCTGCAGATTGAGTTGACTGGTGAATCTCTGATATCCCCCGTACATGTGACCATGAGAGCGGATTAATATAATGAACGCACGTTTGGTAATTTACTTGAAAGTGTTATGCAGAGTAATGCTGAGATTATGATTGATGAATCACTAGAGCTGGTGGTGCAAATTGTCAACAACCGTGAGGGTGGTGCCCCGCAACGTAAAGCTCAAACACTGTTGATAGAGCAGATTATCAATGAAAAAAGAAGGCATTTATATGTGGCTGTGAATAATGATTCTACATGTTTTTTTCCGTTTGTTTGATGGGTATGTTGAACCCAAAGTACACATATGCCCTGGTTAGTGGTCGTGAGTTACATACGGGATCTGGTTTAGCGTTAGATGATTGTGTGGCATTCACAGATATTGTTTGGTTTGAAGAAATGACTGGGTGTAAAATTGTTGTCTTTCATCGAACACGGGATGGTCACTTTACCAAGTTTCAAAACGGCGAGGCCACCCACCCTAGAACCGTCTTTATGTACTTACACGATAACCATTTCTATGGCATCATGAATCTGAAAGGTTTTCTGGGTGTGTCATATGTTTGTGAGTGGTGTTATACAGGTTTTAACACCCGTGGTGATCATGGCTGTAAACATAGCTGTAGTGTCTGTCTTCATGAAGATTGTCATACCCAACCCCGTAACACAAAGCAGTGCCCAGACTGTAAGCGGATGTTATTCTGACTTTTGTTATAGACAGCATAAACGCTTGAAGCAACACAAAAGTGTGGGTCGTTGGGTTAGCAGGTTTGACCAGAAGAAATACTGTGTCGATTGCGGCCGTCACTACAATGTTAGTTTTACCAACTATAAAGCACACAAGTGCACGGCTAACACGTGTCCTAGTTGTAACGTGGATCTGGAAGTTGAAACGAACCATCAGTGTTTCATAAAACCGTCTAAGCCTGAGGACCCCAGTGTGCGCTACATATTTTATGATTTTGAGACAATTGCCAATCCGGTGAATGGTGTACACACTGCCAATTTTGTGTGCGCAATAAGCTTTGATAACGAGACGTGGTGTTCAGCCGGAGATGGTTGTGTCGCTGCTTTTTTCCAAAAGTTTAGGCAACCGAAATATAATGACTACACATTTATAGCACACAACTCTAAAGGTTTCGATGGTTACATCTTGATGCAGTACCTTGCTAACAATGGTATTGGCACAACACTTATTGCTA
>JACXGI010001342.1:0-69842 GCA_016801175.1 Esox masquinongy
TCTTTTGTGTTTCTTCCATTTGCGAATAATTGCACCAACTGTTGTCACCTTCTCACCAAGCTGCTTGGCGATGGTCTTGTAGCCCATTCCAGCCTTGTGTAGGTCTACAATCTTGTCCCTGACATCTTTGGACAGCTCTTTGGTCTTGGCCATGGTGGAGAGTTTGGAATCTGATTGATTGATTGCTTCTGTGGACAGGAGTCTTTTATACAGGTAACAAGCTGAGATTAGGAGCACTCCCTTTAAGAGACACCTGGGAGCCAGAAATCTTTCTGATTGAGAGGGGATCAAATACTTATTTCACTCATTAAAATGCAAATCAATTTATAACATTTTTGACATGCGTTTTCTGGATTTTTTTTGTTGTTATTCTGTCTCTCACTGTTCAAATAAACCTACCATTAAAATTGTAGACTGATCATTTCTATGTCAGTGGGCAAACGTACAAAATCAGCAGGGGATAAAATAATTTTTCCCTCACTGTAGAAGTCTCTCAGAGCCCCAAGGTAACATCAAGGAGTCTACAGGTCTCTCTTGCCACAAGCAATGTTGAAATGCAAAAGTCAATTGACAAAAAGAGACTGCACAAACTTGGTCTACATGGAAGGTCAGGAAGGAAGAAGCCTCTGCTCTCAAAAAAGAAACAAGACATCACTGACGTTTGCCAGACAACACCTGGGTGAGACCACAACTACTGGAACAATGTGTTCTGGACAGATGAGTAAACAGGGTATTTGTTTAACCCAAACAGGGTATTTGTTTCCACCCAACATGCCTGATGCCATGTTGGGTGGAAATTAAACATTGCTTTTTAACAGAAAACCTCATACCAACCATAAAGCATGGAGGTATTGGCATTATTGTTTAGGGCTGCTTTGCTGCCTCAGAGCCAACTCGCCATCATTGAGTCAAACAAGAATTACATATTGTACCTTAGAATTCTTGAGGAGAATTGTAGGACATCTGTCATAAAGCTGAAGCTAAACAGATCATGGACCTTGCAACAGGACAATGATCCACTACACACAAGCAAAGCTAAAAAAGAATGTCTTAAAATGAAGAAATGGAGGGATACGGAATGGCAGAATAAAAGCCCAAATCTCAATTCTATTAATGCTATTATGTGGGAACTTGAGGCAGCCCATGAATGTAAGAAAACTCATGAACATGGGAAAAAAAGGACAACTTTCCAGGGGGTGTACTTTTTCACGACTACATGCATAAGGTTTTTAATCCTTTTTTTTTTTTTTTTTTACATTTGATGATATACCGTGACATTTAAAAAAATATATATACACGTTTCTAAGTCATTCTTATGACATGTGCTCCTTCACAAATGTTTGTTGTTAACATTCGTCAATCAAAGCGGTGGTAGTGTGGTGACTCAGTCAGAATGACGCAAATTGCAATATATACCGCAAAACGCTACATAAAGTTTGACTGGAATCTAAAAGCAATTGAGAGCGCATAAAACGGCAAGCACATCGCATATAGCTGGCATGGTTAGCTAACTAGCTTCTCTAGACTCTTCCATCTAATGAAGTTGATGTTAAAGGTCGAGAAATATTTTCTAGTTCTGCAACCGCGTTTAGCCTGTCTAGCACACTGCTTCCTCCATATTCGCGCTGTCTTTTCTCAAAGGACATCTTGCACCAGGGCCCAGTGTCTCCACGGTACGCCAGTGAATGGTAGTTCATAAAAACATGTATTTTGGTTAACCAAATATTATTCAAGAATAATATACTATAACAATAACTCATAATATTCGCATAACAAAATCATGTCCAGTGCACATCCATAGTGTTGGCAGTCCAAAATTATTGCGAAACAAGCTGACCATGAGGAATGTGACGTACAGTTTGTACAGTATATCGTGGCTTAATGTCTTTACACTTACCTAAATTTTTGTAGTTCCTTTTGAGCCAATTCAATCATAAAGGCCAGGTTACTGTGGGGCAGAGATAATGACCAAAAATAAGTTCCTGTGAACCTACCCTTCACCCTTCAGGACTAGTATGAGCAAAGGATTAAACATACAACCATGCGTAAAAAAGACTGATTGTAACACCTAAATCAAAAAATAAACCCCATTTGTTAAGTGCATATGGCAAGTCAAATCAGTTTTGTTATGCCCTGAATGGCTCTACTGGGCACAAGCAGCAACCTCTGACTTACTCATTGTAGACTTTCCATGCATTGGTGCCGTAATGTGCCATTAGTTCCAGATTTTCAATGCGCACTGCCTGATGTTCCAGCTGAGCCATGGAGTTGTTCACACAGTCCTGCCATGCCGTGATATCATTCTTCTGTCCTGACGATGGAGCTGGAAGCTCATATCTACACAAGTGATACAATGCAGTGGAAACAAGGGTTTAACTTATCAAGTTAAAACTGAATGGGTGATTGAATGTCAACAAGATATTTTCTACATGACTTCTTGGTCTGAGTAAAAAGTAGACTGGATTTACCTCTTCATGCTGAGAAGTTCCAGGGGCTGCCGAGCTGCTAGCCTCTCAAACTCGTTCCTCATGATTTCAGTCTGAAAAAGTTATATAAGCGTTTCCTTTGTAAGAATGTGTATAAAAATAAACAGGGCTCCCATCACTGTAGCACACTAGGGCTGGTAAAAAAATATTTTCAGAATAATTGGGATTCTTATGTGGATGATTTGAAATAATTAGAGGGTCTCCTGTGCAGTTCATAGCCTTCCTTATCAGAGAACCTCTCCTATAAGCAATATTAGTATCGTATCATCACTATATTCAAACTAGAATGGAATTAGGACCTTGTGATTCCAAATTGAATATGGAGATCAGTTCCGATACCCAGCCCTAAGCTACACCGACGTAATGTCAGAGCAGTGTAAATTACATAGACAAGTCTGTCAAAAGCCAGAAGCATATTACAGCGTGGCATTAAATATTTATTGCTTTTTTATGAAATTAGAAACTGTGTAAGTTGTACTTACTTCAAAGGTAGTGAAATCAGGTGTGGGCAAATAACTGAGGTAGTTTTTGGTGGGTCTGTATCTGCGAGTCTCCTCTTCTACCAAGGCTGCAGCCTGTGCATGGAAATAAAGTGTAACTAAATTAACACAGATATACAGCACACTACCGGTCTTCGGGACCTCATGCGGCAGCAGGTGTCCCAGCGGTTAGAGCATCAGATGTTCGTTGTGAGTTAATTACGTTACGGATATCACAAAATTGGGGAGAAAAAAGGTCAAACAAACTTGTTTTAGGAACTAATCATTAAGATGTATAATATTCTGAACCCAAAATCGATCCTCTCTTGAATTAAAAGGCCATACTTTGCAATCTACGAAAATAAATGCGATCTCAGAGTGACAGGTTGACGTCCATGAGCACACACATCTCCAACCAGCAGTGTGTAACCACGTTAAATGAAAAGGATGTAGATTATAACGGCATCAGACCGACCAGTATAGACTAACCGAGTAAACTGAACTACTACATTTACGATGGAGTTCGGGCGGAATGGAGCTTCGACGTCACAGAATAAAAACTACTAGTACTAATTTCAACAGGCAAAGAATATCCCGCAAACACAGGACATGTAATTCCGTCGTTAACATCTCAATGCAAAACCCAAACATACTCGATTTACGCCTGGAGCTAAATATATGTATTGTTTGAAACAATTGTATATGTATATAATGCAGGTTTATTTACAATAGCCTGCTAACGACCTCTTACGGCTTGTTTATGTCTGACTCTGAGTTGTTACTACTACTAGCTAGCATGCTATCAAATGTCTATTCCATATGGTCAGGAGTATTTACTCACCGCCTCTCGAACACCAGCCGCATCATAACCCTGGTCAAAATACGGCAGAGCATCAACAAATACTTCACCAGCAACTGAGGAAGTTCCAGCCATGTTTAGTTGCTTTATTCCTAGTATAAAGCCAGCTAACTAATTCACAACATCAAACCACACACAAATCAGGCACGAAAAACGAAGTACTTCCGGGTTACAGAAGTACTTCGGGTTAAAATGAGCACAATATTAATATTTTATACTTTCTACTCATCATATAAATAATTATTACTTTATACTCATGATACAAATAATTATTACAAGTATTTCTATATTATAAGGATTTTTTTTGTGAATGGTCAACACCTTTTAGTAAGTATTTGCGTGTGCGGGTGACCGATCAGACATTGCTTCCACAGCAGTGATGGAAAGTTCGACTCTTTCTACTGACTCTGATATTGTCGAGTCGTTAATTAAAAAGTTCGAATCTTTCGTGTCATTTCGTTCATTTGAGTCAGTAACGCCTACCACCCCCGCCCCCCATCCCCGGCCTCCGAGTGCTCATCATCATCATCAAAATCATCATCATCATCATAATAATGTCCGTAATAACCGTTTACATGTCTTTTCTACTTAAGCAAACGCTTGTATTACTCTATGATCACAACTGTTTATATTACAAACAAAAATCAAATACTGCATTAATTGCGTCGAACTTCCCCTCACTAATTGCTCGTGACACAAAGAAATGTTAATCCCTGTAGCCCTCGAAACATTTTACCAGAATCCCAAAATGAATATTTAGGAAAAACCAAAGTTATCCATTATTGCACATGTATATATGTAACATCTAATATGTAAATATTAACAAATATAAATGATAGATTAAAGTTATAATTTTTTCTAAATTGATAATCATATCTCTAATTATATTATATATTATTGTGAATATAACTATAGTTGTAGCATTATAAATATATTTCCTGCATGACTGTTACCATAAATATGCTTTATATTATTGCTGTACCATTAATAATATCAATGCTAAATTATTATTTGTGCTTTAAAGGTAATTTAACAACACTGTTTGCCTACAGTGGATATAAAAAGTCTAAACACCCCAGGTTCTTGTGATGTAAAAGAATGAGACAAAGATAAATCATGTCAGAACTTTTTCCACCTTTAATGTGACCCTTAACGTGAACAATTCAATTGAAAAACAAACTGAAATCTTTGAGGGGGAAAAATAAAAAATAAAGAACTCACAATAACCTGGTTACATAAATGTGCACACCCTTAAACTAATACTTTGTTGAAGCACCTTTTGATTTTACTACAGCACTCAGTAATTTTGGGTAGGAGTCTATTAGCATGGCACATCTTGACGTGGCAATATTTGCCCACTCTTCTTTGCAAAAGCGCTCCAAATCTGACAGATTGCGAGGACATCTCATGTGCACAGCACTCTTCAGATCACCCCACAGATGTTTAATTGGATTCAGGTCTGGGCTCTGGCTGGGCCATTCCAAAACGTTAACCTTCTTCTGGTGAAGCCATGCTTTTGTGAATTTGGATGTGTGCTTTGGGTCATTGTCGTGCTGAAAGGTGAACTTCCTCTTCATCTTCAGCTTTCCAATGGACGCCTGAAGGTTTTGTGCCAAAATTGCCTGGTATTTGGAACTGTTCATAATTCCCTCCACCGATTAAGGCCCTGGTTCCAGCTGAAGAAAAACAGCCCCAAAGCATGATGCTGCCACCACCATGCTTCACTGTGGGTATGGTGTTCTTTGGGTGATGTGCAGTGTTGTTTTTGCGCCAAACATACCTTTTGGAATTATGGCCAAAAAGTTCAACCTTGGTTTCATCAGACCATTCCCACGTGCTTTTGGGAGACTTGATGTTTGTTTTTGCAAACTTCAACCGGGCTTGGATGTTTTTCTTTGTAAGAAAAGGCTTCCGTCTTGCCACCCTACCCCATCGCCCATTCATATGAAGAATACGGGAGAATGTTGTCACATGTAGCACACAGCCAGTACTTGCCAGAAATTCCTGCAGTTCCTTTAATGTTGCTGTAGGCCTCTTGGAAGCCTCCCTGACCAGTTTTCTTCTCGTCCTTTCATCAATTTTGGAGGGACGTCCAGTTCTTGGTAATGTCTCTGTTGTGCCATATTTTCTCCACTTGATGATGACTGTCTTCACTGTGTTCCATGATATATCTAATGCTTTGGAAATTCTTTTGTACCCTTCTCCTGACTGATATCTTTAAACAATGAGATCACTCTGATGCTTTGGAAGCTCTCTGCGGACCATGGCTTTTGCTCTGAGATGCAACTAAGAAAATGTCAGGAAATCCTACTAGAACAGCTTAACTTTATTTGTGATTAATCAGAGTCACTCTAAATAATGGCAAGTGTGTAATGACTTCTATTTAACATGAGTTTGAATGTGATTGGTTAATTCTGAACACAGCCATATCCCCAGTTATAAGAGGGTGTGCACACTTATGCAACCAGGTTATTGTAAGGTTTTTATTTTTCATTTTTCCCCTTTGAAGATTTCAGTTTGTTTTTCAATTGTATTGTTCACATTATATGTCACATTAGAAGTGGAAAAAGTTCTGACATGATTTATCTTTGTCTCATTCTTTTACATCACAAAAACCTGGCATTTTAACAGGGGTGTGTAGACTTTTTATATCCACTGTAAATATTCTCATAAAAAGTTATGTAAAAAAATGTATTACTATGTTAATTGTGTAACTTTAGTAGTTAAGCTAAATTGTCATGCTGTTCTACCATAAAGGCCAGATTGATGGAGAGCTTTGTCATAATGAAAACCAAAATCACACATCGGGTCTTGATGAACAAAATATACAGTTGTGCTCATAAGTTTACATACCCTGGCAGAAATTGTGAAAATTTGGCATTGATTTTGAAAATATGACTGATCATGCAAAAAACTGTCTTTTATTTAAGGATAGTGATCATATGAAGCCATTTATTATCACATTGTTGTTTGGCTTCTTTTTAAATCATAATGATAACAGAAATCACCAAAATGGCCCTGGTCAAAAGTTTACATACCCCTGAATGTTTGGCCTTGTTACAGACACACAAGGTGACACACACAGGTGAAAATGACAATTAAAGGTGAATTTCCCACACCTGTGGCTTTTTAAATTGCAATTAGTGTCTGTGTATAAATAATCAATGAGTTTGTTAGCTCTCATGTGGATGCACTGAGCAGGCTAGATACTGAGCCATGGGGAGAAGTAAAGAACTGTCAAAAGACCTGTGTAACAAGGTAATGGAACTTTATAAATATGGAAAAGAATATAAAAATATATCCAAAGCCTTGCAAATGCCAATCAGTACTGTTCCATCACTTATTAAGAAGTAGAAAATTCAGGGATCTCTTGATACCAAGTCAAGGTCAGGTAAACCGAGAAAGATTTCAGACAAAACTGCCAGAAGAACTGTTCGGGATACAAAGAGAAACCCACAGGTATCCTCAGAAGAAATACAGGCTGCTCTGGAAAAAGATGGTGTGGTTGTTTCAAGGAGCACAATAGGATGATACTTGAACAAAAATGAGCTGCATGGTCGAGTGCCTTTACTGCGCCAATGCCACAAAAAAGTCCAGTTACAATTATGCCCGACAACACCTTGACACGCCTCACAGCTTCTGGCATGCTGTAATTTGGATTGACGAGAACAAAATAGAGCTTTATGGTCACAATCATAAGCGTTGTGTTCGGAGAGGGGTCAACAAGACCTATACTGAAGAGTATACCATCCCCACTGTGAAGCATGGTGGTGGCTCACTGATGTTTTGGGGGTGTGTGAGCTCTAAAGGCACGGGGAATCTTGTGAAAATTGATGGCAAGATGAATGCAGCATGTTATCAGAAAATACTGGCAGACAATTTGCATTCTTCTGCACAAAAGCTGCGCATGGGACGCTCTTGGACTTTCCAGCACGACAATGCCCCTAAGCACAAGGCCTAGTTGACCCTCCAGTGGTTACAGCAGAAAAAGGTGAAGGTTCTGGAGTGCCCATCACAGTCTCCTGACCTTAATATCATCGAGCCACTCTGGGGAAATCTCAAACGTGCGGTTCATGCAAGACGACCAAAGACTTAGCATGACCTGGAGGCATTTTGCCAAGACAAATGGGCAGCTATACCACCTGCAAGAATTCGGTGCCTCATAGACAACTATTACTAAAGACTGCACGCTGTCATTGACGCTAAAGGGGGCAATACACAGTATTAAGAACTAAGGGTATGCAGACTTTTGAACAGGGGTCATTTCATTTTTTTCTTTGTTGCCATGATTTGTTTTATGATTGTGCCATTCTGTTATCACCTCCAGCTGAATGTGAATCCCAAAAGAAATAAAAGATGTGTTTTGCCTGCTCACTCATGTTTTCTTTATAAATGGTACATATTACCAATTCTCCAAGGGCATACAAACTTATGAGCACAACTGTATGAAAGATCAAAATCTTTACTGTACACTGTGTAATTAATTGAGAACAAAATGACGTAACAACGGTCAATGAAAACAAATCACCAACGAATTGCAGGCTGGATTCAAACTCACACTAAAAATAAAAAAAACAATTGAAATCACAGGCAGTTGCAACTTGTGTGAATTCCATCACAGCAACTCAATGTGACTCAGTAATGTGTAGGGCCCCCATGTGCCTGTATGCATTCCCTACAATGTCTAGGCAGGCTCCTGATGAGACGGCAGATGGTGTTCTGCAGGATCTCCTCCCAGACATGGATCAGGGCATCGGTGAGCTCCTGGACAGTCTGTGGCTCTATTTGGGGGCGTCGGACACACTGATTCATAACGTCCCAGAGGCTCCTAATTGAATTCAGGTCTGGGGAACATGAGGGCGTCAGTGGCATCAATGCCTTCATCATCCAGGAACTGCCTACACACTCAGGCCACATGAGGCCGGGCATTGTCCTGCACCAGGAGGAACCCAGGGCCCACTGCACCAGTGTAAGGTCTGACAATGGGTCTGAGGATTTCATCCCGGTACCTAACAGCAGTCAGGGTACAAGAGGCATATCCCTCCAAGGATATGCCTCTCCAGACAATCACTGACCCACCTCCAAACCAGTCATGCTGGATGATGTTGCAGGCAGCATAATGTTCACCACGGCGTCTCCAGACTCTTTCATGTCTGTCACGTGCTCAGTGTGAACCTGCTATTATCTGTGAAGAGAATGGGGCTCCAATAGCGAACCTGCCAATTTTGGTGTTCTCTGGCGAATGCCAATTGAGCTGCACAGTGCAGGGCTGTGAGAACATGTCCCACTAACGGATATCGGGCCCTCATGCCACCCTCATGGTGTCTGTTTCTGACAGCTTGGTCAGAAACATGCACACCAGTAGCCTGCTGAAGGTCATTTTGTAGGGCTCTGGCAGTGCTCCTCCTGTTCCTCCTCACACAAAGGAGCTGTGTTGTTGCCCTTCTACGACCCTGTCCAGCTCTCCTCGTGTAACGGCCCATCTCCTGGTACCTCTTCCATGCTCTTGAGACTGTACTGGGAGACACAGCAAACCATCTTGCGACGGCACATATGGATGTGCCATCCTGGAGGAGCTGGACTACATGTGCAACCTGGATGGGCTGCAAGTACTGCCTCATGCTACCAGTAGTGACAAGGACACTAGCCAAAGTGGAGAATAATCAGTCAGGAACGATAAGGAGAGAGCAATTGTCTGTGGCCACCACCTGTAAAACCATTCCCTTTTTTGGGGTTGTCTTGCTGTTGCCTCTCCAGAACACCACTTTCACCACCAAAACAGGTGACATTGATTCACAATCTCTTATCCTTCCTTAATGGACAGATTGATATCCCTGAGGTTTAACTGACTTGATGTTATACTGTTATACTACATGTTTCCTTAATTTTTTGAGAAGTGTATATACATCAAACTTTGTACATTAAAAAGTTGGATATATAACATTAGGACCCAATCCTGATAAGTGAAATTCACATCCTTCCTTAATATGTATCTAATTAATCTAAATTCAATACATTTTTGACACCATCTCTTTTCATATGATAAACTTTCCATACATTTGGTCAGTAAGTTACTTTTTAGACGTGAATGCTCAAAGTTGACACATTATTCATTTCCCATGTCTTCATCACTGGAAAAGATGAACAGTTAAGATTAATATTATTTATAGTAAAAGCTCACAAACAGGGTCGTCTAATGGAAAATTTCAAAATGTTTTTTTATAACTATTATCCTAATTTCCATTTTTTGGAATGTTTGTCAACTTTACTAGGAACGTTTCTCACGGACAACAAAACGTCAAGGGCAATATACATTAATCCCAATAAAAAATTAAATAAAAATATAATGTTTGTAACGGAGTCCTAAAGGATATCAAGCATTTTCTTCAAACTAGACACAAGATCCAAAACAAAAACCAACAGTTCATCTATAATACTGAGAACAAACACTTAAAATACTTGGCTAAATCCAAACATTATACAATACAACAAATGGGTTACTTTAAGATGACACATTTGCATAAATTAGCAAGTCTTTTACCTGAAATGTTGTGTGTTTCACATGTACACAGTGTTTGCACCTGCCTTATATCTGACATGTCAAAAGTCTTCATTTAAACTTCATTGCACATAAATGCACATTTCCAGTTTTTCTCCAATTACAATTGCACTTTACTCCAGCTTGGACTGCGTTAAAAAAAAAGTGTATGCATCTAGTTGGCAATATTAAGATATACCATGTGAACATATGGCATTTTTAAAGTTGGTCAAAAGATGGCCCATTTAGTTATATGACTTGGAATTTTAGGACCCATTTAGGTATATAAAAAATACACATTCATGCATGGCAAAAAAGACAAAAAAAAAAGACATCAAGAGGAAATATTAAATTGGTTTGAAGAGCCTTTCCTTCAATGCCCCATAAAATTATTGGGAGAGTAAAGCATTTTTTCTTTTGGCTCTATACCACAAAAGTTTAGATTTGATGTCAAACAATTACTATGAGGTTGAAATATAGATCTTTAGCATTTATTTAAGAATGTTTGTGTACATATTGGAATCACCATTTAGATTTTTTTTTTACAGTTTCCCTATTTAAGGACACCATAAGATATTAACTTAAGCACTTTTGTTTAGTAGTTGGTTGCTTATCTTTTGCATGCAATAACCGCCTGAAGTCTGCAACCTATTGATCCGACCAGAAGCTGTGTATCATCTCTTGTGATGCTTTGCCAGGCCTGTACTTGCTGCCAACTTCAGTTGAAATTTGGTTTGAGATATTTTTGTCTCAAGTCTCATCTTTAGCAAATAAAAGCTGCAGATTGACAAGTTAACATTTTGGCCCTGAAAAAACCCTTGCTGCTATAACAGGAAGCTTGGGGTCATTGTCTTGCTTTATGATGATATCCTGTCCAATGAGTTTGGAGGCATGTCTTTGCACTTTAGCAGACAGGATTGTTCTGTACTTGTTTTTGCTGTCAGTTAATCATCAATGAAGACAAGTAATCCAGTTCCAGGAGCAGCTTTACATTCCCAAGCTTGTTCACAGAACTCGGCAGCCTCTTTGAGGTACTTTTTTGAACAAACTGTAACCTGGCCCTTCTATTTTTGAGGGTAACTAATGGTCTGCACCTTGCAGTGTAGCCACAATAGCTCAGTTAGTGAAGTTGTGTAGATGGTAGTGACTGACACATCCTCGACCATCTCCTGGAAAGTGTTTCTGATCTGTTTGACATTTACTTTTTTTTCAGTATGGTGAGCTTCCAAGGTAGAGGATTAACTTGGCCTACCAGGCCATTTGAGACTGCTAAACAACACCGGTGCATTCTTTCTTTTTAATGATTTCTGTTTGCTGTTAATGTAAGCTTATAGTTTTTGTTTGACTGTAAATCCAAACTGTTACATGTACCACATATTTTGCAAAATTTTTACTCCTGAGGAAATTGTTTAAAGCCATTTAACTGTGCAGTAATATGTTATTTGCTTGCAAGAATACATAACTATATAATTATAACTATAACATTAGAATAAATACAAATAAACATGAATGCAACAAATAATAATTCTCTAGTGTTATCCAAAAGGTAACTGATATCTTGTGAAATGGCAAGAAGAAATGTCATAAAGAAATATGAAGTAACTGGGCAAGCTGAAGACAGAAAACTGAGTAGAAGACCCAAAAAGCTGTCTGCACCTGATGAAAAGTACTTAAAGGTCACTTCCTTGAGGGAGAGAAGGAATTCCTGTGAAGTGCTTGCTCAGCATCTGGCAGTTATCTGGCAAAGGACACACTTTGACCATGAGAAGTAGTATTTCAAGAAATGGCCTTGTAGGGTGTGTTGCAGCTAAGACACCAATATTGCAGAAAGGCAAGAAATTGCAGTATGCCAAAGACCATAAAGCATGGAGCACAACCTGTGGCAAAAGGTTCTACTGAGCGACAACTCCAGATATAAAATGTTTTGTTCACAAACACACCAGCATGTCAGATGTAGAGTTTGTGAGACTAGAGTATGTCAGATGTAGAGTTTAATGTACAGTTTGTTAAATTGGCCACCTCAGAGCCCCAAAATCAGGTAGAACAAAAAGTAGACACAAAAAGCAGCATCAGTCAAAAAAAGTTATTGCAAATCCTGTTAGAAGCTTGGAAGAATAAAAATTAAATGTTATGACCACAAAAAAAACTGCTTTAGTTTTGCATTCTAAGCGAGATGCCAAGAAAATATTGCCTAATACAACAATGAAAAAATACTTTTCATTGTTGTATTATTTCAATGTTACATAGTGTTTTTCTCTAAAAAAAACAAAACAAACCTTACTGCTAAGAAAAATGGCTTGAATTTGAATTTGAGTGTCCACTGCAGAGTACTGTATATAGAGCCAAAAGACAATAATAAGGGCACTGTATATATTCTACATGACTCATTTTTATACATGGAGTGACTCAATCAACAAAGCTTAACAGCATATTAACAGCATAATATTTTTAACAAGTTCTGTGAACATTGTGGGCGTCTTCGATCAAAACCGGCATAATGTTCACGTTTTCGAGAGTTCCCCTTTTTTCCGAACTCCTAATACTGTGAATTGGACAACTGCAGACGATTCCTATGATGCTTGCGATCGTCCTAAAGCAATTTTTCTGAGTGTCTGTGCTATTAAGAACCTTTAAAATAGGTCAAACCATTTAGGCTTTACAGACATTTTCCCAAAAATAACTGTTATCTGCTGCTCTTACAAATTTTGCTGGATTTAGGCTGCATTCCTCCACCAAGGATAATGGCTAACACTGATTGAAATGCGACTCATGCAATAAATCTAGCTTAAACACAGGGATATTGATGAATGAAACGATTAATAAAGCACAGTTACCCAGGCATGAACATCCACTCCACAGGGTTAAGAATAATACGAAGAAACTGGTCCTGTCTTAACCAGAACCCATTATCTAGGACTGTGGACCTCTGTGTTCAACACTGATATGTCCAGGTCGAGTCTTGTCTATAGTTGAGACATCATATTCAAGGTTTTGGGCCAATCTAATGGATGATTCTCATCCTTTTCTATAGAAGCATATTAGACCAGGCCACTGACATTCTGTAACTTCTAGAATATTTACATGTACATTTAAACATACTTCTTCTGTAGAAATTTCATCCCTGGAAAGAAAAAATACAAAATTATATAACTAACAGTACAAATTGTACTTGATGAATTGAATGTTATGAATTAAACACTACTAACCCAGTCCCTTGAGTCCTTTGAGAAATCCTCTAGCTTCAGGCTCAGGGTTTGAGGCCAGATACTCTACAGCTCTAACTTCAAAAAGGCCTGTAGAAAGGGGAGAAAACTGCATGGTAGAAGTTCTACAAGGAAATCCAGATGTTTATAAATTGCTTTTCCTGTCCTATGTCATGTCAGATAAGAAACAAACAATATGAGTGAAGGTAATGTATTCTCCCTGACCTTTACCCCCTCCCTTGCGCAACTCCTTGTCGTGGATGAAGCCGGCAAACATCTGTGTGTCCATGAAGAGCTGCAAGAATTGACGGGCCCCGCGGGAGGGATGGGACTTACGGAAGCTCTCTCTCTGCAGCTCCCATGTCCCGCTGGTGTTGCTTTCACCCATGTGGAGGGAGTAGTGGCCCACCAGCTCCACAAAAAAACACACAAAGGCCTCTGACACCAGGGAGCTTAAATCACACTGCTGGTCTGCAGGGACAGACATGAGAGTCGTGGACAGCCAGTTATAAAAGTAGATGTGTCAAAAATGAAGAATGTACAATGAATGTTTTTTACCACATCGCCAAGGAGACAAGTGGACTTAAAGGATTATTTCTTTATTATGTTTTTAAGAGGTGGCTGGCAAACCTCCTGTGCAGTCTCCATCTTGACACAGTATCTGCTCTCTCTCCTCCAGGATCTGCTGCAGTGCAGCCTGAAGCTTACTAGGCAAGATACAGTCTTCATCACCAAGCTAGGAAACAAAGACAAGTTAATGGGAATATCCACTGCTAGACACTATTTGGGGTGTTTTTTTCAGTCTCCCTAAATAATTACGAGTGATTGGAGATGATGCAGACGTAATTATGCAACACTAGTATTTTTTAATTTCACACCGGGAGAGGTCAACCAATAACCTCATTGTTTGAAAGAATAGAGTCATGTTTGTAGCAATTATTTTTACCTTTGTGTTTCTCTGATTGCGTGATTTCACTACTGGCAACTAGATATGGTTGTCCTTGTCCAATAGCGCCATTAGACACCGTTGACAGCAGGTGTTAGCTACAGCCTGATGGGAGCGCTACTTGACCAATTGTGTTCCTACCCTAGAAAGTGAGCTTTCAAAAAGGGGATGGCATTATTTTTTTACAGATTTGTGGGTGCTCTCTAGCTCACAAGTCTTTTTAAGGTTGCGATTGTGAACTTCTCATGAGCACACTGACAGAAGACAACTGTTCATCACATAATTTATCCAGTGGGAGGGCCAACAAAAGACAGGTAATATTAACCTATCAATATTACTTTCTTCTTTGCACTGAAAAGATACACATATCACTTTGTTTATGTAACTGATAAAGTGATATGGATGGGTGGATTATAAAGTTTAGGAGCTTGTCTGGCAGTAGCTAAGGTAGGAACAGCGTGCCTGGACACTGAGTTATTAGCCTTTATCAACCGCAATTGGCAACCACTGTAACATTTGCAACAAAAACTGTCTTACGTAATAATGAGTACACAGTGGAGAATGAAAGCAGAAATCCCAATGCACTCACTTAGTAGTGTAGTCAATTTTTGAACTTTGTGACACTGTGTTCATTAATGTTGAAATTGTTTTTTTTCACTTCCTGAAAAGTTGCCTTTTTGGAGATACAAGGCTTGCCTCTGACAGCGATGATAGGCAAATAGAGCAGCAGTCAAATATCCATCTTTAAAATCTTTTAAAATATATTTATAAAACTTATAGGAGCCATTAGTGTTAACTGTCTTGCTTCACCTTGGCTAGGGGATTGGATCTAGCCACTATTTAGTTACTGGTCAGATTCTCTAACCACTAACCTATTTGATGCCATATGAAATCATAGTCAAGTTGCATGGAACAGTGTTACATCAAAAGACAATCCCATAACACATTGAGTTGAAATTAATAACAACACCCAGTGTACGCACCTGTTTGACAAACCTGTCTGCGCATAAATCCACAATAAGCACCTAGAATGCAGACAGAAAATAACAGAGAGAACCAACGGAGGTCAAACATATTGGGCCTCAAATTATACACAAGAAAAAGTCTATCATGAACTACTGTAACTGCAATTGAATACAGTACAGTTTGTCAGTCCTTCATAGGGCTGCTCAATTTGGATAAAATATTGAATATTGGCCAAATATTGCAACTACAATTATGAATTTCAAACACTTGGGTAGATAACCACACTAAAATTAAATTATAGAAATCATAGTCTTCATAATGGGCTAAATGAATGAAAGAAAATAGTTAAAGTTAAGCACTTTCAAACCATGTAACATTACTGATTTCAAGGTACAGCCTATGTCTAAAATATTGTAATACATAATGATTCAATGCATCAGTATGTATTACAGTATGTATTACTGATTTTGTATGTGGGACAATATCTCAGTGCCACTTAAAGCAGACATATTCGCTGGCAGTTGCAGTGTAAACTCTAACATTGAAAAACCTTTGAACAACCTACGTAGATAGCCAAGGAACATACAGTCCTAGTCTCACAAAGGAGCTAAAAATTATTTTGTGGAAAATGTAACATTTGTCCATTTTCCAGGTGTCCGATATTACATAGTCTGCAGCTGGCACTTCTGTGAATTTCCATTTTTCGCAAACTGAAAATCGTGGAGGTTTGTGATTAAAATATTCCACGTCTGTATTGGAAATTTGATTATTATTCAATTAATTGTGTAGCCCTATTCCTCCAGTAACGTTGTTTATAGACCTACTATTAAGGGACACCAAAATATTTAATTAATAAATAACTTGCAACAGACTTGTACACGTATATAAAGCTAACAAAACAGCATGGCCATCTGACCACTTGAGATCAGACAGGGAGCTTTGGCACTGACCTCCTCTATGGGGAGATCCAGCAGCTCGGGCAGACAGGGTGTCAGCGCTCCCAGGAGGAAAGGAGTGGGAGAGCAGCTAATGTCCAGCATGCTAGCAGGCAGCACTGGCACAAATGTATGCTGCCAGGTGAACGGGTAGAGCAGCGCTAGCACGGCATGTCCACAACGAGACAGCACACTGAGGAGAGGATAGAAGATGAAGAGATTTTATATAGTCCTTACATTCTATACGTATGCCAACAACTAAAGACCCACAAATTGAAATCTACATTTGCATTTGTCATTTAGCAGACACTCTCATTCAGAGTTACAGTAGTGAGTGCATTCATTACAAGCGCCATGCTTTTTCCAGGTGAGCTGCACGGGACCTAAATGCTACCAGTGTGTGCCCCACTAACCGACTAACCATTTCAAACTTGAAACAAAAGCACACAATATACCCTGGACCAGTGTTCGGCTGTACCCTGGCCTCCTGCCAAGCTGAGCTGGGGATGACAGTGAACCTGTGGGTGGTTGAAAAAGTCCTTACTTGAGCTTGTCAGCGATGAATATGACCCTCCTCTCCAGGAGCAGAGAGGCAAACACCTGCAGGAGTCTCCCAACACTCAGGCACTGCAGCAGGCTCTCAAACTCCACATGCTCCAGCCTCGAGTCCACCGGCCGGCACAGCGTCAGCACCTGACCGCAAACACCAGCACGCATACGCAAAGCACAAACAACACGTTCACAAAGACACATACACAATCATACACACAGAGAAAGTGCGAGAGACACACACGAGCAAGACATACAAGAGACACACACACACAGGTACGCATTACTGTATATTTTTGGGGCACAAATTAAATTCGTATTCAAAACGAATTTTCCTTAAACACGAAACTAAGGTTAACCCCAACCTTAACTCCTGACATTAACCCATATCGAACCTCAATTCTAACCGTGAAATAGAAATGTTTCTAGTAAGGAATGGCAAAATGTCCTGGCTTGTCCAAAATAATTCCAGTTATGTTATAAAAAGGTTTCCGGTGTTTATTAATCTAAGAATTTTAAATGTGCTATATTGGAGCTTGGCTGATCTACTGTACTCAGAAGAAGTTAAGTGCATTTTTCTTTCAGATGCTTTGTTGGCTTTGTCTTGCTAGTTAGAAGCAATCAAGTAGTTTGTTTTTGCTCTCAATAGGCCAGGTAATCTGTGAAAGTGTAGCAGTTGCTTTGTTTTGGTAGTGAGTCCTGTTTTAATTCACTACACGAGTAGTATGGGTGTGGTTTGGCCCTCCCTTGGCTGATTTCAACTGACGTGAGTATTTAAGCTTCCTTGTTTCCTCAAGTTGCCGAAACAAAGACTGTTCTGCCGAGTTCCAAGGAGTTATTTCAGGAAGGTAAGAGAGGAAGATATCTCATTGTCCTGTGTCATACCTATTCGTATTCCCATGTTAAAAAAAAACATTTCCCATCCCTGTCTGCCTGTCTCCTCGTCATTTCTACGGTCTCCCCCAATCCCACTGCAGCAGCCTTTCTAATCTCGTGTTCCCAGCAAGGTCATGTGGAATACCTGCTGCCCGGCAGTGTTTGGAACTGTCAGTCTGCTGTCAACAAGGCCAAATTAATCTCGGCCTAAGCTCCCCTCCAGGCTCTTGACATCCTGGGCCCTGACAAAAACATGGATATCCCCCCAAAATACTGCTGCTCTTTGACCCATAGTCCAAGAGCATCTGGACTCCAGAGAACACTCAGCCCACCCTTCCAACACCCAGGTGACAACACGCATCTGCATGCCTGGCCAACATCTCCACTTGCATGTTGGCCCACAACGTCAAGATGAACACTGACAAAACTGAGCTGCTCTTCTTTCCAGGGGAGGCCTGTCCGCTCCAGGACATGTCCATCATGGTTGACAACTGCAGTGTCCTCCCGGGGTGCAAAAAACCTTGGTGTGACCATAGACGACACATTGTCCTTATCTGCTAACATCAAGGCAGTGAGTACAACGTAACCTGATTTAGTAAGCAGCACAGGTACTTGTCCAGGCACTTGTCATCTCATGTCTGGATTACTGCAACTCACTCCTGGTGGGGCTCCCGGCATTTACAACCAACATCTTGCAACTCATTCAGAATGCAGCAGCCCATCTGGTCTTCAACCTTCCCAAGTTCTCCCATGTCACCTCGTTTCTTTGCACAATACACTGGCTTCTGGTTGAAGCTCGAATCCGCTTCAAGGCTATGGTTCTTGCCTGCGGAGCAACAAGTGGAGCTTCTCCTCCCTACCTTCAGGCAATGCTCAAACCTTACATCCCTACCCAGGCTCTTTGTTCAGCCACCTCTGGGCTCTTGGCTGTCTTGGTATGTTCTTGTATGTAAAACACGCAAAAGTCTCAAATAGTAGGAAGCCGATAAAAACAATAGTATCTGCGTGAAGTGTGCTGGTTGTGAATTGTACTGGTTGTGGGAGACATGTTATAGGTGATTTTGAATGTGTCCTACACATGGGGACCACTTCTGATTTCCAGACAAGGAGAAGACGTTGGAGGAGTTGCTAGGTTTGCCCAATTGAGAATCTCCCAATTTAGTTTGTCTTTATGGTTTCTGTTAAGGACTCTTATTGAGTCCTAAAGGTGGTAGCTATTAGCTGTGTTACCTCATTTCCTGAGCCTGGGAGAAAGCTCTTGACTGTGATAGTGCACCCCGGGGCAGGGAAAGGGGCCTCCATGATGCTACGCATGAAGGGGGATACCAGGGCAGGACAGATCTCCCTGCGCCTCTCCACCTCCTCCAGGATCTGAGAACACACAGTAAATAACTCCATAACGACAGCCCTAACAACAAAGAATATGCTGATGAAAAGTATGAACAAGGGACAACAAAGAATTCTAACTAGCCGAACAAACCTCTCCCTCCGACAAGCAGCGACATGAAAATGGGTGGACCATTTCAACAAATCTTGAATTGTCAATTATCCTTTTCAAGACACACCCTCCTGATTAGCTAGGACACTTCGCAGGATTGCATTTCAACCGTTGTTCATGCGTACAAGGAGGTTGAAATGCATTTTATATGAACAGGTTTATCAGACCTTTTTACCTTGGCAAACAGGTTGAAGCAGCCCAGTCGGCTTACAATGCAGTGAACTTCGGGCAGTCTCTTCCCCTTTCCACTGGGCTAAAGGACACAAATCAACAGGTATTATGGTAAAGACCAGCCCTGGTATTCAGTCTCAACAATGTTAATATATCAAGCTGGCATTGTAGGGGTCAGGCAAGACATACAAGGCGGCGAGTAAAAGTAGCCCCACCCAATCAGACAAACCAGGTGTGAAGACCCATAAACCAACAAAGTAGTAAAATGATATTGGTTGAATTAATTATACTGTTGTTTGGTCTTTTAATGTGTGTCCCATAAATGTACAAACTCTCCAATACGTTTCAGTGCAGTACACGTTATGTACCGGTTTTTACAGGGAAATGTTTGCTGGATGAAGAAATCAGTGTGACCAAATGTCTAGCTTTGGATGCTGCAACACGTAAATGTGTGAATGCTGGCTTCTTTGTTTTCATTATTGTAGCCAAGGTGAGGTGATCCTATTGTTGATCCAACAGGGAAGTTTCAAATTAATCTGTCCGTTTAGGATAAATAGCAAAGTTTTACTTAGATCTTGGAGTCTATTGTTAACTGATGCTCCAAGCACACGTTCCGTGTGATAGTGTGTTGTATATACTGATGGTATACTTTGAACGACCGAGGAGGTCATGGAATTTTGTTGGCATGTAACTATGTAATGTATTTAACATTTTTACTTAAATGGAATACATTGGATTAATTTGAAATATAGATATAACTACGGTATTCCTTGTTCAATCATCAATTATGCCAATGGAGTAATTGGAAACCAATGTCAATACTCTTGTTCTTGAATCTACAGATAATTACACACACAAATGTAACTTGAAGAGACCAGAAATATAATCCCTGAGTCCTGAAATGCTGTACAATCAATTAACTTCTCTACTTGACTAATGAGAAGCCACCATAAGATGCGTTGTAGTAGGCCCCAGGGACATATGGTCATTATAATCTATGGTTCATGATGTGAAGGCTCTCAACCTTCACTAGACCCAACCTGCATGTTATACGTATGTATTTACAAACAATATGGAGTCAGGTTAGAGATAAATCATCACAAAGGTTATATTTCTCCTGCATTATTTTTCCTACCGGTCTCCTCAGTAACGTTCTAAGTGGTAAAACTTTACCCTCGTAACTTACACTGTCACATACACATGCAAACACAGACAGACACACAAGGACGTACACATACTCAACGTAACTACACATATGCAAAGACACACACACTCACCATAATCTTACGACAATAGCAAAACCATCGACTGCCATCCTCCCCAGTCAAGACAAAGGAGAAGGTTTCACTGAAAAGAGAAAAGCATAGTCAATATGACATAGACACACATAGTGATAGAGTTAAATAGGCATTATGTTGATTTTTTTGCATTGTAATGTAACATGTCCATAAAATAACTGCAGCACCAGCAGAATAATAGCATTTCAATTATTCACCAGAAATAACTTGAGATCATACAAAAGTGTGTCCTAAAATGCAGAATTTCTACTGGTCAACAGAATACACTGGCTCTTCCATTGACATCAGTTACTTGAAATAGTGTTGGTGCTATTTTCACAAACTTTGTGGTAATGTTTCACAACTCTTAACACAACTCTTAATTCAAAATCAGTATCTCACTACAGACCATCAAAAAAGCCCTTCTTTCAAAACTTTAAAGCACATCTGACATTGACTGAGCACAATACACAAGCTCAAATAATCTGTTTCTAAAAAGACATTTCTCCTTGAAATACATTGTTCATATAAAGTAAATTCATAACCTTTGATATGAGTATTAGTTAGTCCAGAGTGGTTTATAGTGGTAAGGATAGCACTGAGAGTGTCTGAAACGAGATTAAGGAGATTACCACTCACTGCAAACTGATAGATGGACCGGAGAGAAAGTGTAAATGGGGAATATTTCAGGCATTCGGATAAATGTGTAGAAAAAGTTTCCTTTGAAACATTAACATAAAACATTAACTGCAGATGTCTACTGGTCAATTTTGCTTGTATTTATGCTATTAGTACTGTAAATATCTTACATATTTCCCCTTTAATATACTGTATATATTTTAGATAGTTTTACCAAATATGTTCAGAATGAAAAGTACAAAATCACCACCGTAAGACCCAAGATTTTTGTGTGACCTTGGTGGGATTCAAACCCACAGTCTTGGTGTGAGTATTGTAGTGCTCTAATAACCAAGCCACAAAATAATATTGCATTGCATATGTACAATGCAATACGGTAAAATACAGTACATGATTGCCATCCATATTTACACTGCTAGTTCATGTGACATGGTAGTAACCAAAATTGGTTAGGGTTATATTGTGTTTTGATAACTTAACCAATGCACACATTAGTGTTTGAATAAATGATCTTGTGGTTGTAAGATTTTTGCAGTTATGCACAGGGGATAAATAATAGAGTACCTGGTTGAGTCAAGGGAGAGATACATTCAGTTATTTATTGGAATTGCAGCATAGTTTTCTTCCTGAACACATCATCTGATCAAAAATGGTTGTTCTTGCTAATATATACAAGATACGTGTGTCTACCTAGAACAATGCATTTATTCTACAACACAGAGGCCAGTATCACGACAACCCTCAAAGCCCAATGGCTAATCGCACAGTCACCAACTTTGACACAACATGACTTCCTGAGTGCGTGACTTCCTGAGAGCGTGACTTCCCGAGACAGAATCCAAACACAGATGTTCTCTTGTTCCTTAACTTATTTAAATTAGCATAACTGCAACAAAACATACATTCACACAATAACAATACAGTCAGAATACTACATGGTGAAAGATGCATACAAGCCAAATTAAAGCACAAACAGCAGTTTTGTGTGTAAGACTAGATGTGTTACAAGAGTGATCAGTTCGGAGTTTTGAAAAATCACCACACCATTACTCAAATGCCGGATTCACCAAATTCCAGAGGCACAAATTCTCCACCGTGTTGCAGAGAAATGGGATGCAAGGGGAAGCATGAAGTCCACAGTTGTTGCAATTTGATGAAAAATCAGAACAGCACCAGATGTGCTTTGGAGGACACATTTCGAAATTGTCCTGAGTCTGCTGGGAGTTGCTGTGATAAAGTGTGGCCTAAATCACAAATATAATGTCACAAAGTTAACTCCTAAGTGGTTCGTTTGTGAAATCTGGAAATCATGTGTTTAAGCATCATAGCGTGGTCACTGAAGATGAGGGATAAATTACTGAGGATTATACTAAACTAGCCAGCCTATCTAGAAAGAGCATGTCATTTAGAGTTTTGTTACTGAATTGAGTCCTCACAACTATTTTTAGAAGTTCAATTTTTTCTTACCAACTTTTTATAACAACCAAATGCAGAAGAAAGTCACTACATATATTGTTGTCATATGCATTATTTTACAATGTATACCATAGGAATGGGTGGTTTAGGGTTTATTATCCCTTTAAATAAGGCCAGAGACTTGGCAGCCCCGATATTGTCTGGAAATGTGTTCCAAAGCTGAGAGGTCATGCAAATGAAAGCCCTGTCACCCATCGTTTTTAGTCTGCTGTGTGTCTGCTGAAGGGGAATGGACCTGGAGGAGCAAAGGTTGTTAGGGGTTGCAGGAGTGTAAACAAAAACATAAGTGTTACACAGTGATTATTACAAAAATGCAGCTCCTTCTGAAGTATATAGTTGTTGTTTCAGCTCCAGTATGAATGTGACAACAGCTTACCTTGGCTGGTCTCCAGTAGGAAGCCAGTCCTGAGAGTCTGGGAAGCAAAACTTAGGGATGGCCTTCAGCCGGTCTTCAGCTTCACGGGAGTGAAGAGATGACTTCTCAAACTTTTCTCGTTAAGAAATGATGAAGAGAAAGAAATACTACATTTATGACCAGGTCAGAAAACCAAAAACATTGTAAATACAACATTTTTACTATAATTGCCATTGTTTGCCCTGCACCTGAAAGAGGTAGGCTTAGGTTTGAATTGACAGTAACCTTGTTAGGAAACTGTTGTGTGATCTCAGGGGAGTAGGTGTTTCTGGGGGAACTCTTTCGGAGTGACACCACCACAAAGAGCTGAAAAAGCTGTTGTTGTTGGAGCTGGATTAAGTCCCTCTCCAGGGTGCGGTACCCTGGCCTCCGCTTCAGGGTGGACTGGACATAGACTGAGCGTCTGGTCCCTCCTGATGGAGACAGTGAAAAATGAATGTCAAACCAGAACCGGTTTGAATAAGATAATATATATACCTTGCAGAGGTTGATTCAATTATAATAGAATGTGATTCTAATGGAATGTGAAATCTACAGTTCTGTCATTATCTTTTTTATTTAAACCAGATTTCCTTCTGTCTCTCAAGGAAGTGACCATAAAGTACTGTTCATCAAAAGGCACTGCACTTTCGGTCATCAACCTTCGTTCATAAACACTGCCCACATAAATAGCTTTAAACAATTTTCTCAGGTAGCCAAAGCCTTACTGTAAGTTGATTTTGGAGCATAATTTGCTTAAAATCCAAATTACAATTTGATGAGCTGAAGGTCAATCATTTAGTAGTACCTTTAGTACTGTCCTCTGGGTCACTCTCAGTTCCACTGGTCTCCTCTGTTCAGATTGAAGGAAAGAAATTATGTGGGGGGGACAGAGATAAAGGAGAGGTAGAGAGTAATGAAGCAATAAAAGAGACTACAGGAGACAGACAATGACTTTGTACTGCATTCGTACTTGTATTTAGATGGGTAAACGCTGGGTATGTACAGAGAGCTGTTTATTTTAAAAATAATTTGGAGGGTAAAAATTGTCATACCTTGAGCTGAACCTCCCTGTGCCTGGCTTTTCACTCTCTTCTTTCCTCGCTTGGCATCAAAGATCACATGAATCTTGTTGAGGTACTGCGTCATAGAAACCACACACACATGCATTCATCAGATGTGAAGAAATCACAATAATGTGATATGTATGTCATCACATTGATGCATACGAAATGCGGTCTAGCAGTTCATTCATGTTCCAATTATCCAAGCACATTTTCTTATTGTACTCAAGAAGAGCTACTTATTCCTTGAATAGTCAAAATTAAATTATATTAATCTCATGTATGAAAACTGGTGAAGGTGACATTTGTTTTGCGTAAAAACAACAATCTGTTTGCCCCGCCCCTCCAGACCAGGTTCCATTTGCTTGTGCAAAGATTTGAAAGAGGCTGCTGAATGAAATTATGCATCTTTTTGATCCAACTGATGGAACCAAGAGAACAAACCAGCGGCGCTGTCACATAGCCCTTAACCTGAACCCCTTACAGGTTAGGCCAATACAACAACCACTGTAATGTTACCACAGAAATTCTTTATTTGAATGCTTGGATGAGTCTACCTCAGGCAGCCTGTATGTTTTGTGGGTAGTGATGGGTCGCTTTGGTAAGGCAGGTCTTGGGGGAGCTTCTGGAGGGTAGATAGGGGCAGGTGGTGTTGCTGAAAGTGACTCTTTGCTCTCCACCTTCAACCTGAGAGGCTTGGGACTAAGCTGAGACAGAGACAAGGAGTTTATAAAAAAAGGTTTCAGTTACATACTGGGCACAAGTGGCAAGGAATACGTGAAACACTAAAAAAATAAAAAATTATATTAAGTTAAAATGTAACATTTGGGCCAACACTGGCCTTAATCACACAAGCTATACAAAGATAATGCGCATGTATTTATAGTGTTCTGAGGGACAAAATACTGGACTCAAGTGAAATTCATTTTTTGCTGAAACAGGGCCATCACTACCGTAGGTCTGCAAGGGCTCTGTCTCTGTGCCGTAGACCAGGGTCTGGGACGTCCAATAGGAAGACACCCAGTAGGAGACAACTTGACGTTCTCATACGGGTTGTTTCTAGTTAGGGGTTCCGCTGGACAGGATCAAAGGTGAAGAAGACAGATGAAATACACAGCATAATATACATGACTAATGTCCATTTTAAGTCCACCACTGATCTGAAAAGGATTTGATCCATGACAAGAGAGAAAATCTACATCCCAGCCTGTTCTTTAAAGCATTTGTAAGTCAGGGGAAGTAAGACCAGAAAAGAAAGGTTCCTATTTGAAACGCTCCTGAGTTTGTAAGGCAACACATTGCATTAGTAAAGTGTCTTTTTCAGTATGTTTCAGGGGGAACTTACAGATAATGTCCTCATAAATGTTGTCATCAGAGAAGGCATGGTGCAGCCCCGAGCGCCTGGCCTCACTTCCCAGTTTACACTGTTCTGCCGTCAATTGCACCACATCCTCAAACTCAAAGGACTTCCTATGAAGTGGGAGGGAGCCAGAGGAGACATGAGCCAAGGGCCAAAATACAGTCATCATGGGTGTAATATAGTACCAACAGAGATCAGGGAATTAACATGTTGTTAAGAGTTAGCACTAGAAATGCCAACAGCATCTCCTGGACGTAAAAATGCAAAAGTAATTAAAATGCCTAATTACTCTGTAAATAATCCACATCCTCAACTTTTCATCAATACGTCTATATCATATTGTCACTGTCAGATTCTTAACATCACAAATAGAATATTATAAGCTGTTTTAAGAGTACAACATTACTCATTTGTAGTTTTTTGGCATTTATACTTTTTATTTGGCAGGAAAGTGTTGAAAGTTTTTTTTTTCTGAAAGAGCAATCAGTAAAATTCAAACCCACGATGCAGGAGTGTATGTGCACTACAGGTAGTGGCTTAGACAACCTGGACCACTGTAGATCCATCCCTCAATAACTCATTCAACCCATCTTCTACAACCACACAGCCTGTGCATTTGAATTCCCATTTAAACTACGCCCCAACTGTATTACACATAATTAATATTGTGAAATTGTATGTGAAACTACATATATATATTTTTAGGGGATGGATAAGTCAATATACTTTAAAATGACTGCAAAAAATTTAAAAATAATTATAAATTATAATGGACAAGCTCTATCCAGCTTGCTAATAATCAGCTACAAAATATTTGAAAAAAAAGGTATGAAGATATGGAAATTTGGATACCATTTTCAAATAACACTTCTTCAAAGCATAACTACTGATTCATGTATTCTAGCTCTAGCGGCAGCTTAGCGCAGGCTACTAAACAAAGACTAGCAAGTTATGGCACGGTCAGGATAGGCTACAAAAATTGAAATTTCAAGACACATTTATAGAATCAGCTAGTTCGCCAAGCTAGTTCAATGTTATGTATTTAGTTCCTAAGGCTAAACCTAAGCCATCGCTCTGCCCGGTGTCAATAGTCTAGGACAAGTAAACAAAATGCGTTTTGTCTGCTTGGTTGTAGCTGTACTATGGGCAAGATACATAAAAATAGGCATTCAATATCACACGTTGTATGAAGTTAGTTAAATTGCTGTTATTTAGTTGACTTGAAAGGCTATCTGGAGTCATACACACATTGTTTCTGCTATTCCCCTTACAGATGTGTCCTGTATGTGCTTTCTGTTTTTATTGCTGCAATACAGGGCTCGTCTGTAAGATACTTAGGTCTCAGCTTGATGTTCCCGTATATAAAGGTAATAAAGGTCAAATAAAATAAAAATATCTCCTTATGTTACCAAAGAATGAAAGCTTCACTGGCCAAGGGAAATTCAATAATCTAGATCACTGTTTTATCCAAAGAAATGGATTGTAGGCAAACAACAGGAGAGATGAGGAGAAGCAAGTCAGGCTGGAAGTTTGTAGCTCTTTTTTTTGACAGGTTGTAATTGTTTGATATTTAAAGCGTGTCTCTTGATGTTGAGGGCGGACCTGCATTACTTTCCTTGTGTTCATTTAGTTGCAGCGGCAGACTGACCCCACTAAATTTACAAAAGGAAAACACTGCACCACTTCTTCACTCCTACACATCTGTTATGTATATACATCATATTTGTAGTTGTTACTAAGAATTTCAAACTGGGCATTCCCTTGACTAAAGCTAATGGAAAATACCAACACTATTCAAATGTTTAAATTGACAAACTAAAGACCTTCTCCGTTCTACACTGGCATACTGTAACTCACGCATACTGTTGTAAATGCATCCTAGGGGTGTCAATATAATAATCTCACCTATTCTTTCTGTGTCTTGAGAACCCATTCCCATGGCTGGCAGGACACTGGGGTGGTGGGAAGCTAGGTGGTGTGTGGGCTATCCCACTGCTCTTGGTGTTGGACTGATTGGCAGATGGCGTCCTGCTATCCCATTGGACCCAATTTGCTGAGGTTCTGTCTGCTCCCTGATACCGAAACGTCCGTTGCGGTTTCGGTGGTGGGTAAGTCAATGGGCCCATCGCATTTTTAAACTCTGATGAGGTATCCCTCCCTTTTTCCCAGAACTCATCTCCTTCCAGCTTCTGCCAGAAGCCCCTTGAGGTGTAGAAATTCCCTGGGGGCAGGCTCTCTTCATGGTCATCCACAGACAGAGGTAGTGGTTTGGTCAACTTCACCTCCAACACACCACCCACCTTCAGTTCGTTATTGGTTGGGATGATATTTTGTACTGGAAAAATGTTTGTAGTGTCTGTTATAAGTGCTTGCGAAGGCACACTGAATGGTTTGGACTTGGGCATTGAATCTGAAGTCTTACTGAAGCAGGAAAGATTCTGAGGCGGATCTGACTTTCTGCCAACGCCTGCATGTATGACCTGTGCTTGTAGGTTTTCCCTGAAATCCAAACCCAGGCTTTTGGCTTCAGAGAGATTGTCTTTGCAGTGAAGTCTGCTTCTACCATCATTACATACTGCTTCACCAAATACATCTCCTAAAAGGCATTGGGATTCAACCGGTGCATGCGCTTTGACCCCAACGGCTTGCCCACTGCTGTGTGACTGACAGAGGCCTTCCCACTGGGAGATCTTCTGCTTTATGTTGAAACCTGGTTTATGGGTTTGTGGCCCCCCTGGCGATAAGGAAGAGGCCTGCCAGGCAACAGAAGTCTGGTCCTGTCTCTCTCCAACTTTCCCCTCTCTTCTCCCCTCCTCTAGACCTAGAGCCAGCATGGTGAGAGGGGTCACACCGCCAGCTCCCCCTCACTGCATGGTTGGTCGAGGCATGAAGGACCTCCCAGCATCCAGACAGAGACACTGTTAAACACAGTGAGTCTGTCCTGTAACTGGTTTGTCCACAGTAGTCTATGGAAGGCAAGGAGATGCACAGGGTAAATTGATCTACCCTTTCCTTTTTACTTTTAAAACATTCTTCCTTTAACAGGGTTGGTGACTGTTTTTCCCCACTTCTCCTCTTTAAGAACAACCTGCAAAGCAGAAAGACACAAAGGATTACTCGTCCATGGTCAACACTTCAGAACAAGTCAACACTCCTAAGAGAAAGCAAAAAAAAACTGCCAAAAAGAGTGCAATCGAGTGAGGAGGAGGTTGATACTATAATCTTCAGCAGCACAACCCTGAAGCAGTGAAAGGCATACAGGATGTGTTTGGCCAGAGGAAGTTGAAGAGGATAGGCTCCTGTCAAGGTCAGTAGCAAAAAATAAAACCCAGATGAGAAAAGAACACAACAGCAGGAACAAGTTGCCCGATCTTGCAGTTCTACACGTTATGCTACTAGGTAGAGATTGCATGAAATGTAACAAATTTCATGAAATTCTTTTCAACACATTTCGCCATGAGGCTGAGGGAAATGTTGTCAAATTTAAATGAATGATTTATGCCATGTGAATACAATATCTGAGTAAGACTGACCAACAAAATCTGTGCCCTGTTGATATTCATTCATGAGTACCACAAATACAGATGGACTGGACTAACTATCTATCTCAACATGGTTAGCAAATTAAGTGAATGACATAAGTGGAAAAAAATATTGATTTACATGAAAATTTAGAAAATGTGTCTGAAGTAATTTATTTACTCATTTAATACTTTTTTTTTGGTGGGGGGGGCGTATTTGACTTATGTGGCTCCGCCTTGAATCTTTAAAGGCCTAGTGCAATATTTGTAGGTTTATTTTTAAAGTGAGTCTATTAAACAATAGTGTGAGTATATTTAATTAAAATAACCACAAAATATATTTTCATTTACTTCCCTAAGCATCTTTGGCACTTGTACAAATATTTAAAGACATAGTCCTAACTGGCTGATAGGATGGTATAGAGCTGGTGACCTCAATGCGGGAACCCCGAGTCCTGCAGATTTTTTGCTGGTAATTATAATATATGCAGCAGGGGAATGGATTTGACCAGAAACAGTTGGTGAGTTACACACCCCAAAATTGAGAGTCTTGACCTAAATCTGCATGTAGTCGAATCTCACAGCCAGGACACATTCTACAGTACTGAGATTTTGCACTCAACAATGACCTACATTCTCTCTGTCTGTCAGTGTGCGTGTTGTCAAACAACCCTCTCTAATATTGCTGCATGACTGGCACTATGTGGGGTTCCAAAGAAAGGGAGGATAACAGTCAAATGCAATTTAGGTAATATGGAATGTATTTTGTTTCTCAAAATGTCTATCGCACATGCAGATTTCTCAGGACGCCAGTGTTTCCCCTGCAGCAGTGGCAAAGAAATTCAGATTTCTGGCAGCTGATAGGCAGTGCACGCGTAGGTGGCGGTGGCGCACGAATAGGTGACTGTCATACAATCTAGTCTGAGGCATGGTGCTGCAGCTGCTCATGCATCTGCGTCAAATTCTTATGTTCTTCATGTGAAAATATTTTGTTGAATTTCTATCCATTTGTATTATTGACCCCAAATATCTCATTATGAAAACACAGTGCACATAAGTTCAATTTACATTATTTTTCCCATCTTAATAATTTAGCAGACATTTCATCCTGAAATCTAGTATAACTTCCCTTTATGTATGTAAACCGTACACTGTCAGTAATAAGACAAATTTACTTAGTTATGTACTAAATCATGGGTACGGAAATAAAAGAAATTCCACCCTCCCGTGACCCAATTATCCGCTCGACAACACTGGATGTACACATTCATTCAAGTTACAGACAATGGCCCTCATTCATGAAACGAGACAATCAAATTTGATCTTAATATGATCGTACGACCATTTCACCGACAGAGCTGGTATTTATCAATATTATCTTTGTCGTATCCTTACGATCAAACTCACGTCTGGTCGGAGACCGTGTAAACCGACGTCAAAAAATAAGATCATGCTTGATTCGCAATAAAACCATCATTATCACGAAAAACAACAATCGTAACAGCCTCAGTAACAACTACCACAATTATATTTATAGGTAATATAAAATAAGATAACGAGAAACATATAACATACAAACGTACCACAATAGAAAATATTGTATCACTACCGTAGGCTATTATTGTATTTATTTATCTTTATTCTGCATTTTCTCTTTTATTTTTGTTGTTCATTTATTTCGAAGGTTTGAAATGCCTTTGTGTATGTAATGCGCTAGACAAATAAACTTGCTTTGCCTTGCTTGTCCTTAGTCACCCAGGCCGTACTGACATACTTGGAGATCATAAATGGTCGTCATAATTTCGGTGGCTGGCATCTTAATTGGCTAACAGGTCTTAAACTGACTAGTGAGAGGATAAATAAACCAGTGGTCCTGGGTCGAACAGTTGCTCTAATGATGGCAGAGCTTGCTCTTTTAAAGGACTTCGGCTCTGGGCTGAGACGCGAAAGAGTTCCGTAACTGCGCTGATTTTGTCATGGATGGTTAATTAGCTTTTTCAGGCTATAATTCATGTTGAAATCTGTCAATTCATATGTTGCTGATCGCCACACACACATAAATTACGTGTGTCATATGTAAAAAAGGACAGGTGCAGTGCGTTCTCACATCCACGGCTGTACTCGATTTATCAATCTGCGATGACATGTACGGTCATTTCGACCAGGTGCGACCGTTTTGTGAATCACACTTAGAGATGATCGTAAGTCTCTCCCAAAGTTCGAATCTGAGATCTTTTCTGAGGTTTCATGAATGAGGTCCAATGTCTAAGACACCTAGACAAATCGTGTCTTTGCTTTCTGTGGCCTTGGATATTTGGACCTTCTGCTGGGTGCGAATGACTGGGATTGGGTCCCCTCTATCACTAGAAGACTGTACTCTTGCAACGTTTTCTGTACAAAGCAGGGACAGAATTTCATGCAGAAATTCCCTTCATTGCCAAAAACCCCCACATATAATGGAACAGGCAAGAGATCATTAAAACACACTGTATGAGGTGATACATGGATACAGATGACTAAGTTGCATACATGGGATATCAAAAGTCTACACACCCTTATTGTGAAAGCCGATTTGTTTATGTAAAGACTGAAGTGACAGGAGTCCTGACAATTATGTTGCAGAGCTCTGCAGCTCTGTTAAGGTGCAGTTGGCCTCTTGGCTGCCTCTCTTCTTCCTTGGCCTGCCATCAACACTTGTGCAACGGTGTGATCTCGGTGATGTCTCAGTGGTGCCATATTCCATCCACTTCGTATTGATGATCTTCCCATTGTAACATAACACATGTAAGGCCTTTGAAGTTATTTTATTTCCCAATCCTAATCTGTGCCATTCAATAATAAGATACGGTCGATCTTTTGTAAACTCCTTGTGGACCATGACAACCTCTGCAGTATGCGATCAAGAAGACGCCAGGCCAATCCTACAGAAGCAGTTGATTTTATTTAGGGCTCATCAGAATCGCTTCAATTGATGTTAGAGGATGACAAATTACCTTTGCACATGTTTTGGAATGTGATTGAGTAAATCTACACAGTTACAACCCTGATTATGAAGGGTGTGCATACTTGCATGGGCGTGCAACTAAGGCATTGAATAGGTCTGACATTATTTGTCTCAATTACAGCCTTTACATAAAAAAAGCTGAATTTTGAATGAGGATTTTTAGACTTAATATCCACTGTATATCCTCAACATCTGAAGGTAATACAATCACGTGATTTTATTGTAAGTACACCCATAGCCACAATAGCTGGTGTTTCTCACTTTGGCTAAAATAACAATGTAGCCGTTTCTAGTAAATGTATGTTAGACTTGGAGGAATTTCTTCAAACTCTTTACAAAAGTGCTTCAATTGTGTTTTGAGGGCTTTCTTGCATGCACGGCCCTCTTCAAAACCGCCACAGCATTGTGATAGGTTTGATATCTGGGCTTTGAGTCACCATTTTACAACCCTTTATTTCTTCTTTTTGTTGAAGCTTTGCTTGTGTTTCAGATCATAGTCCTGTTGAAAGACTGATGTTCTATTCAGCTACATCTTTTTGAGAGATAGCCTCACATTATCCTCAAGAATTCTCAGATCCTAATGCCACCGCCTCCATGCTTAATGGTTGGTATAAGGCTCTTCCGTTTAAAGGTAGTGTTTCGTTGTCGCTAAACATGGCATTTGGCATTGCTGCCAAATAACTCCACCTTTGACTCATCTGTCCAGAGTACATTGTTCCAGTAATTTTGGTCATTACCCAGGTGTTGTCTGGAAAACATCAATCATGTACTGATATTCTTTTTTGAGCGCAGAGGATTCTTACTTCCTAACCACCCACGTAGGTCAAGTTTCTGCAGTCTCTTTATGACAGTTGACTCATGCACTTTGACACTGAATGTGGAAAGAGACAGCGCTTGACTGATCCACAATTGTTGATTCAGCCCAAAAAATAGCTTATGTTTTAAATGTATACAACTTCTTTAAAGTGTTGGAAAGCAGCCAGATAGTAATTTCAACAAGTTACGTTTTAAACTCTTAAATTTGAAATTGCAGTGTTAGCTGATTTTACAAATATATCTAGCCTAGTTCTCATGCTGATCTTGGCTATGTATTATTGTGTCGCTAAGGTCTAATAACATAATTATCCACTGACATAAAACGTTCTTAGCAAGTCAGAGCATGTCTACAGGGAGTGTTGCAGTTTGGGTTTTGTAGTCAACAAAAGTCTCAATTTCTCATGTGTGTTGCTAGTTTACTATAATGACGAAATGCAGAACAATTTCACAAGACATACTGTTGTCATAAATTAGCATTATTTAAGTATGTGTATCATAGGAATGTGTGCTTTGGGGTAGATTACCCCTTTAGACTCCATGAGAATTCTAGAACGCTGCTGTAGATTACTGAAAATACTCACAAAAAAAAATATTTCTAAAACATTTGAAACAGACAGATGTAGCAAAAAACAACATCAAATTACAATGACCACATAATGACCAAGCAAAATCATTAATTCATTAAAAAAAATATTTACATAACCATTCAGACCCTTCACTATGACACTCAGAATTTATCTCAGGTGCAATCTGTTTCCATATATAATCCATTAGATGTTTGTACAACTTGGATTCCACCTGTGGTTAAATAAATTTGTTTGGACTGTTTTTGCTTGGTCAATATGGGGTACTGTGCGTAAAGTGATGAAAAAAATCCACACTATCCTGACAAATGAACTGGACAGTTATCTTGCTAGTTAGCTATGGCACGCAGCTGCTGCAGTTTTCATTAATTTATGACATCAGAAAAGATGTGAGAAAACATCCAACTAGTTAGCTGACTAAACAGCTAAACACTGCAACTCTTTATTTTACGAGACAGCTGATGTGCTTGCCTATCAAGGGATAATTTCTGTCACACCAAACAACATAGAAACAGTATCTTCTAACGTGAAAAGTTGTGGCCACTTTGGAATTATCATTTTGAGTAATTATACGAAAAAGTCAAATGACAGCATACCCTGCTTCTGGTTTCCTGTTAATGATAACAACCATTTGAATACAGTAACTGTTTTAGCTAGTAGATTTTGTAATACTTACAGAAATATTATTGTTAAAATACAAGGCTATATGTGGCCGGTACAGTACATTAAGAGAATGCTGTTGACCACAGCGGTGTTCTGGGTTAATCACTGCTTTCATGCTTTGAATTTGATGGCAATATAGTGATCCTACTTATAGATTATGTATATATAAACAACATATTATACATCCAGCCCAAATGGAAGGTTTTAACAATTTGCGTAAAATATCCCTTTAAGAAAACTTAATAAAAACCTTAGGCTAATTGTAATTAACTCATAGTGACGACGGTGTAATCAGTGAATTTCAAAAGGCAATGCGATGTGAAACCAGATAGCAAAGGAAATCAAACTAATCTTAGTTAGTAAATGTTTTGCTATTAATCGTAGTAGATAAATCTATTACCCACCTCCGATTGGTTGCTCTGCAGGTCCGCGTGTAGCAATCCAAACTACTTTATAAAAGCAAAAAGTCCCGAAACATTAAATTAGACCTGTTACCTGTGTGCAGTGATTGGTTTTAGACATCAGTATATATATATACTCCGTCTGATTTTACTAATTGTAGGAGTTTCTGTAGGAAATCTCGACAAAATCCAAACGGGGCGTTCCATTGCTTACCATTAGCCAGCTAGCTAGTCAGCTACATGGTCCCTAGACACGTTTTTGTTGCTTGAGATAGCAGTAGCTATCTATTGTAAAATGTCTTCCTGTAGAAGAAAAACATCGGTTTACCAGTCTTGGACAGCAAGGAAAACGTTAAACAAGCACCTAAATGTTAGCTAGTGGTAGCTACAACTTGAAGCAAGTGACAAAGTTTGCAGGGGAGCTCAATATTGATACTTATGTGAAGTTAGCCACAATAAGCTAGCCAATATTATGGAATTTCGGTCTTGCCTTCAAAATAAAAACTGTATAATGAAAGTGATCCACGTGGATAAAAAAGACCAACAGACTATTCTTAATCTTGGAACTCTGGAATATTGTTACATAATTTAAAACTAAATAATGATTATGTTTTAGAAACAGGACACATTATTTTTCATCTAATATGTATGTTACCACATAATTACTTTGGGGGCATACTGTGTATGTTGGTTTTGACCGCAACTACTGTAGCTCTTCCAACTAATGTGTTGTTGAAAATCTTTCCATAACCTGACAAAATTTTATTATTTCTGAAGATGTTAGGGCTCTGCAAAAATATGTTTTTCATCAACAAATGTATGTGTGTAATCTCAATTAATTGGGTTTGAATTTGTTCCTCACTATCAACAAAGTTGACTAAAAAAAAAAAACATTTCCCCTGAAAATTGCAGCACCTTAACTTTGTCAAATTTTATTGGAACTACAATTGGAATCATGTGTTGTGCTCAGATGAGTCAAAAATGTTTATTTTTTGGCCATGCACATCATCTGCAAGTTTGACGAAAAAAGGCGACCTCATACAAGGAAAAGCACCTGATACCCACAGTAAAATATGTTGGTGGATCATTGATGCTTTGGGGCTTTTATCCTACCAGTAGTCCAGTAGCTTTTGTTAAGATCGATGGGATAATGAATTCAACTACATAAGGATATTTTAGTCAAAAACCTGGTTGCCTCTGCCAGGACTTGCAGATTTGGCCATAGATAGACCTTTCACAAGAATGTGATCCCAAACATATATCAAAATTAACTTTAAATTGGTTGCGTGACCACAAAATCAATGTTCTACGATTGCCATTTCATTCTCCGGACCTGAATCCAATTGAAAACCTGTGGGTAGAATTGAAGAGAGGAGTCCACAAGCACAAACCTAAGCTAATCAATGAGCTTGAAATGTGCTGCATGGAGGAGTTGTGCAAGATGCCTCCAAAAGTGTGTGCCAACCTTGTCAGACTTTACAGGAAGAAGCTCAGTGCTGTTATCCACTCCAGGACTCCAGGGGAGGCTTCACAAAATATTGATTGTAATGGTGTGAATAATTTTGAACAAGTATACTACACATTAAATGTTTTGTGTTTGAGTAATGATTGCATTGTTATGAAACTATATGGCTCCCCGTTATGTTTGAGTTCATTATTTGTGTTGTTCATTTTTTGCATTCACTTTAGCTCAATTTCATGAAGCGAGCCAATAGTGCTTGAGTTTACTGTATAGTCATCTCGCTTCCTGTCTTCCTGAATAAGCCTTGTCAAAATAAAATGATAATTGGAAAAGATCATCTCCACTGGTAAACATGTGTTAACATTGGTCTTTTTTTGGCTCTCAGGTCTCAAGTCTTTTTAGTTTAAAAACTGGGTGTATGTTTTGATTCCATAAATCTGTGTCTATCATGACAATCAACAAACAACGAACCAAAAAAGGATTGTTACTCCCGAGTCAGTAAAAAGAGTAATTCCAAAAGAACGAATGGTGTGTAAACATCACTAATGGTGGGTTGTTCGTGAAGAATGTTTCTTTTAAATGGCTCTTTTTGGTGAAAGTTGGGAACCAAATAGCGTAGGTGAAAGGTGCTGTTCATTTGACTCCTTAATTTCCTTAATTTTAAAGCTCAAACGATTAACTGCAGGTTAAGTGAAAACATATTCACTACATATTGTATATCCGCCCTACAGAAAGAATTAAAAGAGGGAAGAACTTGTCTTTGTGTTCCACAGGCATTTTCCCATTAAGGTAATGTCAGTAGAAAATCTCAAAAAGTGGGACAGGTAACATGTATCCTATTTGTACATGAATTTCAAGCTCTAACATAATTCTAGCCTACTTTTCTCATTTACATTGGAGATGTTCAATTGTTTTGGGGGTTATTTTAGGCATTGTAAGAGCCATTCAGAAGCTCTATCATGTGAATGGAGCCAGAAGAGCTGGCTCACTAAAAAGTCTCAGCATGCCCATCACTACTTAGTATTAGCACAGCCAGACACAGATCACCACATGGGCATGATCAACATTGGTATGAAAAAATATATAAGTTTGTATTTCAGTCTTCTGAACTTATTTCTGGCCTACAGTATTCTACAAATGTAATTTTGTCATGGAAATGGAATCTATGTTTGCTATGAATGGACGTTATGGTATTTTTCTGTATAAATAGATGAATGTGAAGGACAATGATTTTTCCAAATTATACTGTGAAATTCAAATTCGCTCATTCTGTGTGTTGAGGAAATTTTGTATTTTAAAGACACAAAAGTGCAATCGCTAACTTTAGTAATCACTATATTAAGTAGGTGAGCTATGGTTAAATTCCACCTTAATATCGGCCTTTAAGGTGTTACCTAGTGTGCATCCATGAAATAGTATGTATCACTCAAATACTTATACAATTATTAGCTTTGTAGCTGTAGATTTGAGCCAACTGTGTTGCTTTAGTTGACAAGTGGCTGGGAACCCCTATAGGCTATACAAATGAGCTAGAAATACATCTAAATGCAAGAAATCTGTTTGTTTTCATCATTAAAAAGTAGTTCAGTATAATACTTTTATAGCTGATTAACTACTGACAAGCACTCTCCGCAAGTATAGCTCTAATCTGGGGAAGAGGCTACTTAACATTGTGCCATGTTTTGTACTGCACTAGGATTCACTGCTGTTGCTGTTTTTTTGTCAGTTGCCACACACGATTGTTTTTGTGTGATATCAAAGTGTTATTCATATTAATGACAACTTATTGAACGCCCGTAGCATTGTCTGAAATGTCCGCAAAGGGAGAAAATATGGTTTTAAATCAGTCAAATTCAAACATCCTTCAATACTACGCTGTCCTGGGACAGGCTCTAAAGAGGCATGCTCTAAAGGGGCTTTTATTTTGCAGGCCAACCGCAAATTCCACTCTTGCGGCTCATCGTTATTATGGCTTGCTTCACATTACTCACATCAACCTCCTGCTGTTATCGAAGATCCACTCTGTTTAAAAATAGCTAGTGTGGAAGACAACTTTGATTTATCAAGAGCGTTTACAAAATAACGCGAAACTTCTGCAGCGTAGACTACTTAGGAGGTATGGAAAATAAAGAAAAGATGGTTCAGTATGAACATACCCAAAAACTGGACACGCAATACACACACACCCATATATTTTTTAATTACTCTCATTCTGGTAACCCATCCGCGGGGCGGGGCAATACGCAGAGTGGCCCCATCAGCATAAAAACGAGGTGGAGGCTCAGTTCCAGGTCCATCACGGTTCCTGTAGGCTAATGTCTCTGAATCACGTAAGCATTGGAGGTACTTTGTCCCCAACCGAAATATTGGTACAGCTACCTAAGTGTCAGTTATCGTATGTGTCGGCCAGTGTAAAAATGCATTATTGTTTACGTAGGTTACATATTCATGCAATTTAAGTGATGAAAACTGGCTATTACAGCAAGTCTATCCCATATAGGCTAGTCCCTGGGGCGTAAACATCGGAGTTAAGGATTACGGAAAGATATTGTATCAATACGTCCGATCCTGATGTTCCATCCTGACATTAAAATATGAAAATGCTTTCTTTAACCGGCAACTATTATATTTGTTGTTTATGAAACTTGAAGGGGAACATAAATTAATATCAACTTCAGAAATTAATGAATAACAACTCTCTCACTCAGGAAGAGTAGGGTCAAGTCGCTTGAGTCATTGTCTGGTTATAGTCATAGATATGAAGTGTTCTATTATCTGTGGTTACATTGCTCTCCCCTGCTAAAACGACTTGATAAGCACTTCGCAATATTAAGATTAGTGATCTACCTGAGAGAGAGTTGCGTGCATAGAAAGTCCAACAAATACTTCATGCGATTATTAACTTAGAACAGTTGTAGATATTCGTCGTAATTCCCCTTTAATGTGTAGCTATCAGATGCTCAAAAGTGGTGGGAAAATATAGCACTCCTTCCACACTCTTCCTCCGCATGCCGAGAAACACACGCAGCTACGCGAGATGAGTGAACGAACCCGGTTTAAAGTGTTTTTTTAATGACGGTAAGAAAGCATCGTTCGGACTTTTTTCACGCCACTGAACAACAATTAATTAAAATGTGTAAAAAGTCAGTAAGATACTGTAGCAAACCTGCTGAAACATGAAAATCAGCGACATGAAAGAGCATGACAATTCGATTAGAGGATATATAACGCAGACAACTCCCTTTTTATGTAGGCTTCACAAGAATATTTAAATGTATTGGTGTCGGGATACTGGAATAACTTGGTATCGGACATAAAAGAAAATCTGTGGTATCGCCCGTCCCTAATCGGCGTGACATCCGTTGTAACACGTTGCTTACGAAACTCCGGGCGAATTCCACTGCAGCGTTGCCAACTCCTCAGTAAGGAAAGTAGCTATTGGCTGGCCTAAAAGTCACTGAAGTCGCTAAATGACGTCATCACCTAATTTGCATAATCGGCTATGCGCATGTAATTGTGCTGTAGGAGAGAGGAATAACGTCGTGGGAGAGACAAAAAGTGAGTAAAACACACCCTAAATATGTTTAGAACTACAAATGAACTTTCTTCTGTCGATTCTTGTGTTTTTAATGTCACAATTCCAACCCTCCTCCTTGATCCGGGCTTGGGACCGGCAAAAGTGACCCAAAAGAGACAATCTCGCGGAGTTACTTAGTTTTTTTTTTATTTTTTTTTTCATTATTATTATTTATTTTTTTTGTTTAGTTTTCTTAAGTTTGGTTTGGTTTTTAACCTTATGGTCCACTTAGGAGGCTACAACAAGTCACAGTAAAACATGAACATTTTTAACCATAACATTTTTAACATTTTTTTTTTGTATACAATCTACATTAACAATCTAAATGGACCAAAAAGAGACAATAGAAAATACTGTCAATGGCAATGTGAGAAAATGATGGTAACTAGTCTGGCCCTAATTCAGGTTCATTGTTTTTTTTTCCAGACCCCCCTCCACACACACAGGCTGTGCTGGCTCACAGAAAGAGTGGGTCATCCTCATTTTGGTCAAGGCTCTCTATGGCAAGTTCAGCAACTGAGGGAGCTGACTTAAATGAGTAAGCAGCTGATGTGCCAAAAAGCTGCAAAACATTATCAGGCAGCTGGTGCTCATAGCAAGCCTCACCAGACAGCTTCAGTCCATATCGGATGTACAGGATGGAGTTAAGGGTCTGCAAGGACATCCGATTTCTAAGTTTGCTTTTTACCACACATCTGGCTGAATACTCTCTCAACTTCAGCATTCGAGTGTGGCAAGGACAACACAGACACAGCAGCCATGGCAAGTTCTTGAAATGGGTTGATATCACCTGCATCCCTGAACTTCCAAATCTCACTCCAGAAGCCCAGTGTGTTTTTTGTCTCATTCCATTTACTAAGATGGATGGCACGCCATTGCTGGACAATCTTGTCTATCTCTGCAGGGGAGTAGCCAAGGAGCTTGGCTATTTTTTCTATTTCTCCAGGGCTCTTATTGTGCTTTAGAGTTTTCTCCACATTGAAAACTGAAAGCTTCAACGTTTTCACCCTCAACTCATTAGTGAGGGAGATGGTGAAGGCTACACACTGCTTTCGGGCATTGTTTTCATCCTCAGGCGCAAGGTGGAGCTCAGCTGCCTTTGACTCAAAAAGGTAACCAAGGTACGGTTTGGGACTGATGTATCCAGCTATTGGCCTTTTGAGTACATCACCATTTGCCAGTGGATTCAGCACCCTGCTGCTCACAGACTTGATCAGGCTAACCAAGCTGTCAAGTAGCTTAAGAGGATCTACCTGCTCTCCCTCAAAAGCCTTGATGGCCAACTGTACCTAACCCAGCACTGACTTCAAAAAAGTCAGATACAATATGTTTTGAGGATCACTGTACATGGAGTATAAAACCTCAGCCATGTAGCAGTGTTCACTGGACTTGGTGACTGCGAAATGCAGTCTAAGCTCCTCCCACTGGTCCAAAATGTGTGAAACTGCAGGTTCAATGGAGAGCCAACGTGTGGGACACCTTGGTTATCTGTAAAGGTTTCTCCCCACAGTTGATGGTCTCATATATGGCCTTGTAGGCCTCCCTGCACTTTGGAGACACTGAAAACCAGTTATAAGTCTCTCGTACCAAGTACTCCACACTATGGGGGATGGTGTCATTGGAACCATGACTTAAAGCAAGCTGCAGAGAGTGGTACATACAGCGAATAAGAACCAGAAGTTTGAGGCCATACTCCTCCTTCAGCACTTTATGGACCCCATTGTTAGTCCCCGTCATAACAGAGGCATTGTCAGTCCCTATCCCCAGGAGTTTCTCTTTTTTAAGACAACACTTCTCAAGGAAAGCCACAACAGCACAGGCTATAGATTTGGCATCTCCTCCCTCCAACTCAACTAACCCCAGAAATGTCGATACAATTTTCTGCTTGGTGTCACTAAAGTACCTTATCACAACCCCCAGGTACTTAAAACACTTACATCCATGGACTCATCGAGGAGGAGGCTGAAACGCTGGTCACCCACATCTGCGACCAACGTTTTCAGAAATTATGGTGCTAGAACACCATTAATCATTTCTGTGCACTTTGTCCTGTGCATTTTGAAGTGGATAGCAGCAGTGGAGTCTGAGAAAGCAGCTCTACATGCTTCTCCAATGTGATCACATGCCTGCATGGAACAGTGTTCAGCGATAGCTAATGCCATGGTGGCCTCAGCCTTTTTTGCAGAGTCAATTTTTTTAACCATAAATGGCAGCTTGTTTTGGGTGGAATTGTTATAAGGCTTTGCCTTTTGAGGATGATTTTGAGTTGTCATGTGTTTTTTTACATCACTAAGTTAGGTGTAGAAATCAGCCTTACAATACAGGCAGTGTGCCCGTGTATCATCTCCAATAAATGGCTTCAACCAGCCTTTGAATTCAGGATTTGATTCCCACTACTTTCTGTAATTTGAGTGTACAGTTTAGACTGCGACATAATGAGCTAGCCAGCTAGATGTTTAGCTTATGTCACAGAGAGGCACACACACAGTGGACAAGGTGAGTAAGTGACTGAAGCTGTGCGAGTCAAATGCAGTGCTTTATTTTTGTGCAATGATTTATTTTAGACAAAGAACATTTTATATTTACATCCCGCCCTAAATGTAAGCCAGGGCGGGATCAGCCAGTGGCGGGCGATTCATTTGCAGTCTCTGGACGCGGAGTGAACATCTCCTGCTCTGACTGCGGCTGGGAGGGACTGCTGCACGAGGACTGGGCTGCCTGTGAGTGCTTTGGGACTGGGGAGGGGCCCATGGCAGCACCCGCTGTTCGTTGAGAAGATTAAGAACGATACGTGCTTTCACGTCAGTCTCCAAAAGTCTCCAATAACACCAGAAAAAGTCACTAGATTTGTTGGTCGTCGATTTTTTGAAAAAGAGTCACTAGAGGGGTCTGAATACTCGCTAAATATAGCGACAAAGTCGCTAAGTTGGCAACACTGTTCCACAGTGGCGACATCTAAAAACATGGCATTTTACCTGAGGGCATAGCCTGTCGTTTCACGCGCATTCCCAGCAACTGCACCACCGTTCAGTATTGTGGCGACCCTGGACTATGAAAGTTCCAGATTGTTCTTGGGAATGGACTTACTTGGGAGGGGACAATTATGCAGGCGGGACTTCCTGCTTCTGTGTGGCACTCTGGGTGGCCGGTTGGCCACGGGGGTGGTACCTTGGGGTTCCTGGGTAAGAGCCTTTATTAAGGGGTTTTGGCAGGGGGTTAGTCAGTTTTGGGGCCCTTCATGTTGTGCGGGAGTACCTGTGACCTACGAGGTAGAAATTCTGTATTAGCATCTTTCTAAATTTTGTTCTGTGTGTAGACATTATTAGATTGGTTTGGCGTAGGCAGTAGCCGATAGCTGCCTGGTTTTAGTGCTCAATTAAATTGATTGAGAACCATTCCTGTGCCTCCGGCTCATTCTGTCCTAAGACATTACAGTATTTTTGCCAGATGGGAAGGTTTCCCACTAAATAGGTCTTTTTTTAATGGCTGTTGTGTGGGCAAAAATTGTCATGGGCGGTTCGATTTTCAAGTAGGGTTGTATTGAAACAAGAAACCAGGCAAGCCTAGTTCAGGCGGCCCATAATAAAAAGTGATGTTCGTTATTGTACTCCGTAGACTCGAACCTGGGTCTCCCACGTAAGAGGATGTTTCTTTAACCACAACGCCACAGAGCTATACAGCTCCTGAAGGTTGGTATAGTGTTTTAAAATTAGATCATTTCAACATCACGTTGAGTTTGAATATGTAGCTAGAAACCATTAAGCATTGTGTTAAACTGACTAACGTTTCTTATTAAGTTTACCTCCACCACAAATAGCATCTATGAACTGGATGGCTTTTGCCACTGGCCGTTTTAACAGCATATTAGCTATTCGTGAACGACATTGATACAATAACTATCAGTATAGGTGACGATAACTGACTTTTTCGTCAAGTGAAAAGACGAGAGAATCGTGTAACCAGCGAGGTTTTTGTCTATCCAGAACAAATCATAATGCATAATTCGAAAATCCACCAGAAATAGTCGCAATATAAAAGTAAACAGTTGTATTTTAGGCTTCCTATAACGTAGCTACTGAAGGTTGTAGCCAGCAAAGTTTTTGTCTGTCCTCAACAAATCCTCTATTGCCACTGGCCGTTTTAACAGCTAATTAGCCATTCGTGAATGACATTGATACAGTATCAATATCAATATTTGTGACGATAACTGACTTTTTTTCAAGTAAATAGACGACAGAATCATGTAGTCAGCGAAGTGTTTGTCCTGAATAAATCCTAATATCCACCAGAACTGTTTTATTTTAGGCTTCCTGTAATGTAGCTACTGAATGTTACAGTCAGCGAAGTCTTTGTCCTGAACAAATCCTAGGCATAATGTGTTTTGACTGTTACGGGAGTCGAACGCGGAACCTGTCGTTCCGTAATCCGTGTCTGTAACCACTACGCGATTTAACAAGGGGCACTCCATTAAGAGACATTCGCTCTTCTAGGCCGGCTCCGCTTACGCGGTCCGGCATAAAATATAGTGTTTGGGCGGCTTTTTGTGGAATCTGCGGTCATAACGGCAGATTGCGAGGTTATCTGCCATTATGACCGCATTTTCTTCTCCGTCAAGCAAATGCTCTGTTGTCTCTGTTAGCACGGTAACCTCCTTTCAGGCGCAGCTGAACATTCCCGATATGTGATATTTACGCTTATTTGACTCAGGTGAGGTTACAATATTTTTTTGTAAATTCAGCGACAATAATCACGTTAGTAGAAAAACTTTTAGTATTTTTTAATCATTGCACAGCATAGGCCTACTCGTTAATTTGTTTTGTGTGAATGAGTGGCTGGAAGATTTTGAATCTACCTCGCTCATTTGCTGGTGAACCAAAAAGTGAACTGGATGGCCTGCCTAGAAGAAATTAAGCGCTTCTAAAGCTGCAAAAAATGTCAGACCACTCAACGATCTCCAGAAAGATCACCTCATTTAAACAAATTATTCTTTATCAAATTGCCCCCATCCAAAGACCAACACTAGCATTTGTTAAAGTAGTTTTGAGAGTTTAATACCTTACCAGTAAAACCACAATCAATGCGTTTGACTTAAAAGGTAGAGTGAAATGTTTTCTTCACAGTTAACCTTTAAGTATAAGTGTATCCCATGTGTGTAGCCTTTACCGCTCACTCCTTTGGAAGAAATGCAGTGACAATTTATGAAACCCAAGGGATCACAAAAGAATGTAAGATGTAATTGTCATTCACTTTGAAATAAGACAGGGCAAGGGCATCAATTTAAGTAAATCAGTTAAGTGGTGGTTTGGTTTCACCAAACGTTTATACAGAAATCTAAATATCATTTGGTGGATATTTTGTTTTCAAGCAGCCCAAAATATTGCACAGCCAGACACATGCATTGAAAGAACATTAAGGCCAAAGAAATGGATCAAAATAAAAGATGCAATACCTTAAACACATGCAGGATGATTGCTATGTGCAGAGTTACAAACAGCCACTGGATGACAGTAAAACACATGATCCATTCTGATAATGAGAACATCAGTATACAATAAGGTCCTGAATTAAACAATTGGTACATTTAACAAGGGCTAAAACATCTTAGATTGTTTATTCAGTCTTTAGACCCTCCTTGATGAGGTTGAGCTCGTAGCACAAAGTCTCGTAGCGATAGGCCATACGGATCTGGGCCACATTGGTCTTGCGGATGTCATTTCCCTCAGGTCCCTCCTTCAGATAATCGGCACCCAGGAAGTGAATCTTCTCCTGCAAAAAACACACCAATGCAACAAGTTTTGTTGTTGCTAATATGATGTATTATGTTGCAGTTTCTGACCTTGCTGTATCATCTAACAAGTCTATACTATTATTAAACTTTTAAGGTGTAATATGTAAGATTTTAACTGTAGTACTAGCATAAATACCAACAAAAATGACCAGTGGACATTGGCAGTTAATGTCTAAAGTTAATGTTTCAAATAATATTTTTCTACAAAATAGATTTGAGTGCCAGCGATATTCCAAATTTAAACTTTCTCGTCAGTCCATCCATCAGTATTGCATTGATTTGAAATCTCCTTATACCAGCTTGAGACACTTGCAGTACTATCCTTCCCATCCTAAACCACCCTGGACTAGCTAATTCTATTCCAGTTTAGGTATAGGAAGACGAGGAGGAGACAAGTCGTGTAATTGTTTAGAGACAGGATTATGTACTGTGCCCCTTTAATGTGGATTGAAATGTGGGTGCTAATGTAAATAAAATCAGGTTGTACATGGAAGCTTTGTTGGGTTTGTTACCTCATTAGACAGGCCACTCTGTAGCACACTGTTCCTGGAGATCTCACACATGTCACAGGTGCTGAGCTTGAACACCTGGGCTGCAATCGCATACTCTTCCATCAGGGGCTCCTGAAGAAACACAGTCAGTTCAAATTGAGATGGGTGTCTTACTTATTTTAGTCTAGAACTGATTTTGGATAAGGTCAAAATCATCTGTCAGCATTTTGAACTGAAAATACATAGCATTTCTAAACAAACAGCTTGAGGCAGGGCTTTCTCCCACAGAGCTCCACTACTGTGGAACTATCTACCAATTAAGGTGAGAGACGCAGATCTTAACCTTTAAGTGTCTACTAAAGACTTATCTGTTCAGCAAGGTCTGTGATTAAGTTTAGTCTGGCCCAGGTGTGTGAATATGAAGGGAAAGGTACTGGATTTTCAAGACACACTTGCTGCCTTTGCCTGGTGGGTTCTCATCTCCACTGGGTTGTCCACTCTCCTGTCATTCGGTGGCGGTACAATGGTCAGTCTGAAAAGTAGGCTCCGGTATCCTTTTCAATCCAAGGAATGCTCTCTCTAACTTTCCTGTTGTCCTGTTTAACCTTATGAGGATGTGGGTCCTTGGCCCACGCCTCAAGGCTGCTTCGCCCAAATCACTTGTGTCTGAAGTCCTCCTGGTTGTGTTGCAGATCAAATTGCTGCCTCATGATTCCTGCTGTCACTGCCCTCCCCCCACCTGATTGTCACTGTCCTTCTCCACTTGGTTATGCAGCTGACTTTAATTCTGTTTAAAGACTCTGGATATAGCCCATCTGCATGATTGTCATCTGAACATGCAAAAACATTGACATGGCCCAAAAGGTCATGTACTTTTATAATCTTGACCCGGCACAGCCTGGAGAGGACTGGCCACCCATCATAGTCTGGTTCCTCTCTAGGTTTCTTCCTAAGTTTCAACCCTAATAGGGAATTTTTCCTAGCCACTGTGCATCAACTCTGTTGTTGCTAACTCTTTGGGATTTTAGACTGGCTATCTGTAAATGCACTTTTTATGTAAAAAGGGCTCTATAAAATAAATTTGATTGATTGACCAACCAACAGGGCACCAAAACCGGTAAATATCTTCCAACCTTCCTACACAATACACACCGGAGCAGTAGCGAATGGGGACCCAATCTTGCCTCACCTTGGTGTAGTGAAACTGCATGGGGTCATCAGTGGACAGGGAGACAATTAATCCTTTCTTAAGGAACTCCAGAAGAGGATTCTTGGCATACTCCAGGAAGAGACTGTTGTTGCTGAGTGGAGACATGGCAATGGGAATTTGGGCCAGGAAGTAAAGGTATTGCAGCACGGGGCTCTGTTGGACATTACAAAAGTATACATTACGACCAAAACATTTAGCAGTGTTATGTTTTGATGGTGCCAAAGAAAAGAAAGGCCATTTGTTTGTAGATGTCAATGACCTTCTTGAGATTGAGGCCATGAGAGATGTTGTCAGCGGTCATGAAAGCAGCCAGGAGATGAGTGACAGCTCCAGCCTCTCCACAATGGGGCCTGAACTGGAAGGTGTTCATTCCCCTCTGCCTATGAAGTTAACATAAACACAAACATAAACAGGATGTCAGCCAAAATGAGATGAGTCTATCATGTTTCATTCTTGTTTCTCATACAGCAATTTCTTGAATGTTTGGATTGTAATTTTAACATGAATGAAAAAAAAGAAGGCACTATATCTACACTACAGAAATCTGCGCATGTATGCAATTATTTGCAAAGGGTAATTATTTTAAAACAAATGTATCACTTTTCCCCATTATGATGATGTGCAGCAATACTCACTTGCGGAGCTGGTTGATCATTGTGATGTTGGCATACATGTAGTAGATGTAGTAAGTGTATGAAGGGTTCTTGACAATATCCCACTCCTCTGGCTTGGGACTCTTAGTGCAGAACATGTGACCACTGTGCTTGGACTCGTCATCCACACTGTCAAAACCTGTCACCTACCGATCAGATGAAGATGGAGAACAAAGAGATGGCTTTGATATTTAATGCATTTTCTTCATATTTTCTTCAATCTTCATACTTATCTGTGTATTCTATTTAAAAAGTGATTGAAGTTGTCCAATAACAAATGTAACAATCCAATTCTTCCATTCTAATAAAATTTCAGTCTGGAAAAAAATGAATAATTAACGAATTTTGTAATGTACTCATTGATATAGTATACATTTTAAAAGTAAACCTCCTTCATCCCAAGTCCCTCATGCCAGTCTTGCTCACGTGCTTGAGGAAGATACTGAGCTCAGGGTGGGCGTGGGGTTCAATGGTGGCCTGGAAGACAGGCAAGAAGATGTTTTCCAGCATCTTTCCAAAGTGGGGCACAAAGTTTCTGCCTCTGAAGATGTCACTGGGGTGCAAGTAAAGAAAACGAGCTGTTATTTGTCTACAATGTGAAATGCCACTGTGATTAATCTTTTATTTTTCCAAACATTCTAAATAGATAAATAAATAGATAAGCAACAAACCGGTTGTTTGTTTTGATGTTGAGAGCTAATATAATGCCCCCACAAAATAATATAATTTTATACTGAGTTTGCAAAACTCTGTATGTGTTTAGTATTGATAACTCTTCCCGTCAAATCTAATCAAGAAAGGGTAAAGGAGAGATATAGAACTTACTAAATCCTGGGCACTTGGATCATCCATTTAAGTTGAGGGGAGAAGACTCTGTGCATGTTGAACCAGCCAGAAAGCTTTGTCCACTCACTAGGGTTACAGCCATAAATTGACAGACGGGGCTCTGCATATTGATATCTGGCATCCTCAAGGTCAGAGGCTACTTCCTGTGTTAGAAACATAGAATGAGCTGGTAGTTATTAAAGATGCATTCCAGTCACATGATCACATTGTTGAAATTTACAAGCTTGTCAAAAAACCTGTGAAAAAGTGATCTCTCCTTGTTCAAAAGTGACCTCATTTGAATAATTGGCAATAACATTATCTTTGTGCATGATAATGACCCAAACAATCTGCAAAGAAAATAACAACTTGGAGCAGAAGTCTTTAAGTGGAACACAGAGTATTAGCTGTCCCACCTCAGAGACCCAACCTCAGCATTTATTTTTGTTTACTTGAATGTTATAGAGTGTTTTTCATACATATAGAATCTTACTGTTCAAGTAAATGGCTTTAAATAATTTATTCTGAAATTATTCAAAAGCTCTGGATCAATTAGCAGTTGCATTATACAAATGGTCTGGAGCCATAGCTATGGCAGAATCTAACCTTAATGATCCTGGCAAAGTACTCTCCATTAATGTGGTTCTCTGTCTTCATGTACAGGTCACGCAGCTCGCTGGCTCCCACAGGGTTGTACTTGGCATTGAACTTGTCAAAACGCTGAAAGGTTTGTCTGCCCTTAAGAGAGTGGAGAGAACAATGTTAGACCAGGGAATGTCAACATTGGAAACGGAATTTAGAAAACAAAATTTGTAAAATTTCACCAGAAGCTATGACACATTTTAAGACTTCTTGCCAAAAGGTCTGGACCTTTATGACACAAGAGAAAGTAGAAAAGTTGTCCTGCGCCCAAAGGATTTCACAAACTCCATCACTATACTAGTCAGCAGAACTCACAGCGTGCACATCCAGGGAATCAACAGTGAGGTCATATGGGTGCAGGTTGAGGTTGGCAAACAGCTCCTTCATGGTGACATCTTTGCCCTTGACCTTCTGAACTACACGGTCAGCGTCCACCTGGTACGACTTCTTGATGAAGCGCAGGAGGTGCTTCTGATTCATGCAGGCAGCTGCATGGATGTGGGTGTCTACCTACAATATCACACACAGGAGAAAATGTATAAGTTACTTGCTGGTAGGTCCTATGGTAGTTAAGGTTTCCATTCACAAACATAAGCATTATTTTTTAATAGCAGTCATTTTTTGTCATTGCTGTAATTTTGATCATTAAATAGTTTAAGAGGGTGAATATTGCTGTGACAGGAAACAATTTTGAGTGTAGCTGTCGTGTGGCTCTCTGTGACTGACTAATTCTGTCTCCTAGTGGCTAGGCTAACACAGTTGTAGAGCATGTCTGTGCTCCCCTTTACTATATACAGACGGGTGACAAATTAAAGCAAAAACCTGAATAAATGAGTGGAGAAACACAAAGAATGCAGATGCTTCCATACAGGTGTACTGAATGATACAATTAAGCAAATAACATCCTATCATGCTCTGTGGGATGTATGAAAATGCTGAGCAGGCCCAGTTCACCTCAATTTAGGATCCAAATGGCAGCGTTAGACAGGGCTCTCCCCCACCATCATTAAAACACTAAATGAGGGAACATCTTCTGGAAGTTCCATCCCTCCAGCAGAGTTCCAGAGACATGTAGAATCTATGCCAATGCACGTTCAAGCTGTTCTGGTGGCTTGTGGTGGTCCAACACCTCACTGAGACACATTATGTTGTTCTCTCGTTTAATTTTGCACCCATCTGTATATATACACAGTAAGAGACTGAAATATGTTGCTTGTATAATATTCAACTCCTCTGTGGAAGCTCACAGTTAACAAAGATGAAAGAAATTGCCCTAACACGGACACAATCCCATACCATTGTCCTCCACCTGTGAACCATGAAAGTTGTTGTCACTTTTTCTGGATAAATGAATCCATTGAATATGAAGGCAATTTAACCATAAAATAATACAAATTGATACATTTTTGAAATCCCAGTAAGCACAGTTGGATCAATAATCGGGAAGTGGGAGCTGAAACACACCATACAAAATTGCCAAGGAAAAGGTAGTTCCTCAAAAGTCAGTACTTAAACAAGAAAGAGACTTGTAAGAGAAGCCACAGAGAGTCAACAATCACTTTGACAGAGCTACAGAGTTCAGTGGCTATTAGTGGGGTAAGAGTGCACTGATCAATCATATGCAGAGCTCTGGATAAAACTGGTCTGTATGGAAGAGATATTAGAAAGAAGCCATTACTAAAATGTATAATCTTAAAGCATGAGACAGACAAAGCTACAATGTGGGAAAATGTTATGTGGCTAAATGGGACCAAGATTTTCAGCCCAAACCCTGCTGTGTGTGGTGCAAACCTATACCTCAACACACACCACTGCTAGAGTGAAGTAATATTATTATTATATTATTGTATAGTTTGATTAATCGATAGAAATTTTGTGCAAATTAGGCCATACATAAAAATATATTTGTTAAAAAACACAGAATTATATTAAAGACACTATTCTTTATTGTAGTGAAAAGAAAACCACAAAAACTATCCACATTTTAAAGTATTTATTCACAACAAACATTCACTGTAATTTAAAGCTTTTCATGCTTCCAATGTTAAAAAACATTTTTCTACTGCTCTACTTACCTATATGTATAGTGGTACACTATACGGCCAACAGTATGTGGACACCGGACCATCACACCTATCTGAGCTTGTTGGACATTCCATTCCAAAACCATGGCATTAATATGGAGATGACCCTCCCTTTGCAGCAATAACAGCCGCCACTCTTCTGGGAAGGCTTTCCACAAGATTTTGGAGTGTCTCTGTGTGAAGTTGTGCCAATTCAGCCAAAAGAACATTCATGAGGTGAGACAGTGAAGTTGAACAAGAAGGCCTGGCTTGCAATTCATCCCAAAGGTGTTCAATGGAGTTCATGTCAGGGCTCTGTGCAGGCCACTCGAGTTCCTCCACACCATCCTTGTCGAACCATGTCTTTGTGTACAGGGGCACAGTCATGCTAGAACAGGAAAAGGCCCTCCCCAAACTGTTGCCACAAAGTTGGAAGCACCCAATTGTCTAAAATGTCTTTGTATCCTGTACCATTAAGTTGACCCTTCACTGAAACCAATGGGCCTAGCCCATACCCTGAAACACAGCCCCAGACCATTATCCCTCCTCTACCAATCTTTACAGTTGGCACTATGCATTCTGGTAGGCAGCGTTCTCCTGGCATCCGCCACACCCAGATTCGTCCATCAGACTGCCAGATGGTGAAGTGTGATTCATCACTCCAGAGAACACATTTCCATTGCTCCCAAGTCCAGTGGTGGTGTGCTTTACACCACTTCAGCCGACGCTTGGCATTGTACATGTTGATGTGAGGCTTGCGTACAGCTGTTCGGCCATGGAAACCCATTTTGTGAAGCTCCCAGAGGCAGTTTGGAACTGTGGTGAGTGATGCGACAGATGATAGGCGATATATAGAGCTACGCACTTCAGCACTTGGCAGCCCCGCTCTGTGAGTTTCCTTGGTCTACCACCTTGTGGCTGATCTGTTGTTGCTCCCAGACGCTTCCATTATCACTTGCAATTATGTAGGGAGACTGGAAAAACCTCCAAAATATTGTTTTACAGTGGATTTTGCCTATAACTTCCTCTGAGTGATATTTGAAACAAATATACGTTCGCTCTCTCATGACAATATAAAAAATGTATCAATTTCTGGTCATTATTAAGAGGCTGGTTGCATTGATGCCAGCAAGGTACAAAGCTAATAATGACCAGACACAGACATTTTCTACATGCATGTGGCTAGTAGTTTTTGTTCCTGCTTTTTCTATACTTGCGGCTAAAACGGATACAGCTCCCCTATAACTTCCTCAAACTAACTGAGAATTAAAACAAAAAAGTTAACTAGCTGATGGATGCATATTATGTACTCCCCAAAAAACATCAAAATGCCACCTTGGTTCCGTGGCTCTAAAAAGAAAAATGCATTAATGGCAAAAATATTTTGATGGTGTTGAGCATTTTAACAGCCGCTTGACTTTGACAGCACTATATATATACATTGCTTCACCAACCATGGCTTGGAAAACACAAAATGATTAATAACAAAGGCATTTATTAATGTCCAAATACTAAGCTTATACGATGAGATAATGAAACAAAACCTAACAAGGTGGTAGCTAGTCATACCTTCCTGCAGTTGTAGAAGTCCCTATGGGGGTTCATCTTGAGCTCCTTCATCTCCTCCATCTCATTCAGCATCTCATGCACGTTGAACTTGGACATGAGGAACTTCAGGCGGCGGTGAGCATACGTCTTACTGTCGCACAAGAGAGACAAGAAAAGAACAAGAAAAAATGTGATGTGATACCTACAGCCCTTCTGTGGTGTGATATGTAATGCATATTTTTGTTGATTTGTTCCAGACCAGCAGGCTGTGTCTATGACACAGTCAAGTCAATACTGATATTATTATTGGCCACATTTTTGATCAGATTGGTTGAATTTACAAGTAGTGGAGAAAAAAAGGCCAGGGTTACAATCCACATGCCAAGTAGACAGATTACCTAAACCCTCAACCCTCAAGAATGACGTTGCCCAAGCAAGAGTGGTGGTCAGAGTTCGCTAACTCTACGGAGTTTGATAACTCGCTAGAGAGTCTGCTAATTTTGTACGCACTTCACAAGGTGACTGACCAATGAGATTTGAGTCTGATGATTAAAGATTAAGAAGATTTAAGCTCCCTTCCAATGTGTATCTCATAAAAAACAACTACAGGAACAGGCTTAATGCTGTTATCCTTGCAAGAGAAGGGTGTGCTAAGTACTGAAGAAAAGAGTGGCAGCTAGCTTACATTTTCTTTTTCAATGTACAGTGAGAGAAAAAAGTATTTGATCCCCTGCTGATTTTGTCTGTTTGCCCACTGACAAAGAAATTATCAGTCTATAATTTTAATGGTTGGCTTATTTGAACAGTGAGAGACAGAATAACAACAAAAAATCCAGAAAAATGCATGTCAAAAATTTTATACATTGATTTGCATTTTAATGAGTGAAATAAGTATTCGACCCCTCTGCAAAACATGACTTAGTATTTGGTGGCAAAACCCTTGTTGGCAATCACAGAGGTCAGACGTTTCTTGTAGTTGGCCACCAGGTTTGCACACATCTCAGGAGGGATTTTGTCCCACTCCTCTTTGCAGATCTTCTCCAAATCATTAAGGTTTTGAGGCTGATGTTTGGCAACTCGAACCTTCAGCTCCCTCCACAGATTTTCTATGGGATTAAGGTCTGGAGACTAGCTAGGCCACTCCAGGACCTTAATGTGCTTCTTCTTGAACCACTTCTTTGTTGCCTTGGCTGTGTGTTTTATGTTATTGTCATGCTGGAATACCCATCCATGACCCATTTTCAATGCACTGGCTGGGGGAAGGAGGTTCTCACCCAAGATTTGACGGTACATGGCCCCGTCCATCGTCCCTTTGATGCGGTGAAGTTGTCCCGTCCCCTTAGCAGAAAAACACCCCCAAAGCATAATGTTTCCACCTCCATAATGGATGGTGGGGATGGTGTTCTTGGGGTCATAGGCAGCATTCCTCCTCCTCCAAACACAGTGAGTTGAGTTGATGCCAAAGAGCTCGATTTTGGTCTCATCATTTTTTAGCTCGATTTTGGTCTCAACAACGCTTTCACCCAAGTACTAAGTCATGTTTTGCAGAGGGGTCGAATACTTATTTCACTCATTAAAATGCAAATCAATTTATAAAACTTTTGACATGCGTTATTCTGGATTTTTTTGTTGTTATTCTGTCTCTCACTGTTCAAATAAACCTACCATTAAAATTATAGACTGATAATTTCTTTGTCAGTGGGCAAACGTACAAAATCAGCAGGGGATCAAATACTTTTTTCCATCACTGTATATTACTGCCATACTTGCCATTTGTACATGTTTCAATACTACTACCAATATTGCTGCTAATCTACAATACTCTTTTTAAACTGCTGCTGTGTACAGTGTAATGTATATGATTGCATTATCCTCTTGATATATTTAAAGCTGTGTGTAAATTTTCTTCTTCTTAAATCTCACTACGTAGTTGTAATGTGCTATGCCACCATAAGCTTATTGCACTCATGTGTATCTAATATTTCAATACTCTATCAATTGTTGCTAGGTCACACTGTTATGTATATTACTGCCATACTTGCCATATCTAAATGTTCAATAATACTACACAGATTGCTGCTCTATCAAAATACTACCCAGATTGCTGCTAGTTTGAAGTACTCTTTTTTAAATTGCTGCTAGGTTACAGTGTTATGTATATTGTTGCTTTATTTTATTATTATTTTCTGTCTAGCTATATTTTTGCTTATATACTCTTCTTCCAACCTCGTAGTTTGTCAGGTGTCATAAGAAATTCATTGTAATTTGTCATAAGAAATTCATTGTACAGGACGCTCTGTTTTTCAGTGCATTTGACAAATAAACCTTGACATTTAGATTTTTATGTTATTTTATGTTAACTTTATTCAGCCTTCTTTACTCATTGCTTTTTTGTTAATTTATCTTCTCTGTCAGGGGCCGCATTTTATTTTACCACTAGGAGAACTCCTAAACAGCACTTAAAGTTTCTAGCAAAGAGATTCCAGTTAAAACCTATTCACAAAGCGGCTAAGACCAACTTTTACTAAGGAGTAGGGAGAAGTCTTAAGCCAAGAGAAAGGGCGGGATTGACCCTATTGCTATGGATGATGTTGTGTTACACAAACAAGCTTACTTACTATGCCCACAGTGATTGGCTGATATGGAGGGGTCTCTGTCAATGAGTTCATCATAGCAATGCTGTAGAAGGATGATGTGTATTATGATAGGATGTGTCATGTTGCTATATTGAAATAAAGATATTCAAATAAAAATGTAGGCCAAATGTCACTGATTGAACATGAAATCAAGAATATTATACTGACAAGTCAAGATATGTTCAGCTAATTGTCAGCCTCTTACATGTCTGGCAGGTCGTAAAGAAATGCGCGTTCATCTTTTGATGGTGCAATAATTTATGCAATGTGTCCCATCTACCGCACCAAATGCACCGGGTGGTCGAGCTGTGGCCATGAAGTCGGCTTTGTTTCTTTGTAGCTGTCGAACATCATGAGGAAACCGAATGATTTGTCGGACGACATGGGTCTGGGGAGGGCAATTATTTTTTTTGATGTAATGTTCTAATGACAGATAACTGAGATATACGTAGCTCGTCTGTGCTGCATAGCTGTATTTTCCGTGTGGCCAAGTAGCGTCGAGTTGTCAAGCCCCTGATCTTCGATGTTATTGGTTTTTTTCTGTTTGTTGGTGTCACAACATCCCTGACTAGCTCTACTATGATCATAATACCTTCGCTATTTAGGCGATACCTTGTTAAAAGCTCAGTATCATTAAATGTTTCTAAAACGTCGACCTGATTACAAGGCGGATTGCCGGCAGCAGCTCTTTTAGCAATGTTTAGGAGCTGGTTTTAGCTATAAAACGCTTTGTGAAATACTCTTATACCAAAATTTTAGAAGTCCAAAGTTAGGACTGACACGCCCATTTTTTTAAGAGTTACATCAGCAAGTTATTTACCTACTTTTAGTAGATGTTTTGTGAATATGGCCCCCGGATCCTAACTTGACATGCTGCACATCAAAATAACCATAATTCATTCTGTAATCATGTTATTAGCCCTATAATAATTCTTATAATGTTATTGTAACATCATCACACCTGTTCAGAAACCCCAAAACACTTTGGCACAGTATAGGCATAAAGCAACAAGCTTTCTCTAAATTCAATCAGAGATAGCCATCTGTGCTTTCAATTAACCAATGTATGGATATGCCCAGTTGTACTCCAACGTGACAGCACTCAATTTGAAATAACATGATGCAAGCTACTAAACATTGATTAAATAACTAAAAGAAAAAAGGTTTATATATACTTCACTAACCTAGTTGACAGAAGACATTATTCATATCTTCATGATATTAATCACTGTCAAGGTCAAATCACTGTCAAAGGTAAAATCACTGTCAAAGGTGTATGAGAATACTAGTTCCATGTAGTTTTACATGATTTGTGAGTTAAACAATATAATTTTCAAAACATTATTTCAAGAACTCCACAGCACTTGTCTTTTGGTCAAGACCCCTGCTGGTAACCTTTTTAACTGTTTTGAACAGCTCATGAGGTCCCTTTCAAAGCTGTTAAGTAGAATGAATTGTAATGACAAAAGCGGCGTCATGCATAGCTTTACATTTGACCCAGAGAATAAAAAATCTTTATTGGCTACCTGCCTAGATGCCGTCTAAGACTCACGTTGGGCCTTGTGCAATCAGTGCGATGAGGAAGTTCATGTCATCAATGAATGTTTCGTAGTCTGGGATGGGCATTTCCTCTATTGGTTTGTGTTGGTCAGCCGCTGTGGCATCTTTGTACACATAGATGACGCCATCCTTCATACGCGCCACCCACTTCAGGTTTTCAGGTAGGCACTTGGTGTTGAATGGGTCCTCACCCTTCTTGGGTGGGGATGTGAAGACTGAAAGAAACTTTGCTGTTAAGAAACTTTCTTGGCAGCAGTCATCTGCCATTACTCACAACGAACTACTGCATGCATACCCCTCTCTATTGCATTCACACTTGGGTGCTTGATCTTCTTACCTGGTTGTACTGAGTGTTCAGGCTTAAAGGGCTCTCCTTCAATGTCCCTCAAGTACTGTGATGTGGTGAGGGGGAAGCGCTGGAATGCCAGCCGCATATATTTCTCTCTGATTGACAGAGCACGGTACATGCCCTTACATGACACTTCAAAGTCATCCATGGTCACCTAAGAGAATAGGAATATAATGAGAAGGTATTTTTGACTCACTGGTCATTTGAACAATTGAAAATCCTGATGAATGATTTGGCTGTAAAAACTATGTACCTTTAAAGATTTTGATTGATTGATGGATTAAGCACCCTCTATTATTTGAAGTAATCTATCTATTACTTGTAGTAATTTAAAAACAAATGGATAACTGTCAGTTATTATTCATAAACCAACAATAAGTCACTGGACAATAGCATCTGATGAATTACTAAAATGTAAAATGTAAAAAAAAGCTGTGGTGGTAGATACAATTTTTAATGGATTAATCAATTTTCAGGCCAAAATATCTAAAAATTTGAATTTCTAGGATATTATTTGTGTTTATTCTAATGTTATATAATGTTTTTTTATAAGCAAATAAACACTTACTGACCAGATTGATCTCTTTAAACAATTTTCTTTAGTGGCCTCAAACATTTGACTGGTAATGTATGTATATACTACCCATAAGCTATGGTCACAAGACACAAGCATTCTGTTCCATTTCTGAGGTCACCTGAAGATCACAATTCATTGATGATTCCTATCCAATCTGACAGAGTTACAATTATTTGGGGTCTACTCAATCTTGTCTCAGGGTGGTTTGTGGTATGTTGGTGTCCTTTTGGTGGTCTGGTGTTTGGCAAAGGGGGTGGAGCTATTTCCTGGCTGGTTGTCCCTGTCTGGGGTTGTCTAAAAAGGATGTTCACCTGAATGTGTAAATACAGTATATTCATGAACAAAGTTATCTTATGTATGCCTCTACCAGCTTTGCATGCCTGGATTCGGGCAGTTTCTCACATTCTTTCTTGTAGATCTACTCAAGCTCTGTCAGATTGGATGGGAAGTGTCAGTGAATTGCAATCTTCAAGTGACCTCAGAAATGTTCCATTGGGTTCAAGTCCGAGCTTTGGCTGGGCCATTCAAGGACATTCACAGACTTGTCCTGAAGCTGTTGTCTTGGCTTTGTGCTTCATGTTGTTATGCTAAAAGATGAATCCCCAACCCAGTCTTGTATTTGTTTTTCTTCAAGGACCTCTGTGTATTTTGTTTTGTTCATCCTGAAGTCAAACCTGACCAGTCTCCCAGTCACTACCACTGAAAAAATCCCAATAGCATGACTGGTATCATAAGGTCTGTCTTACCCGGTTGCTAAGTTTGCCTTGGTGGTTTCAAACTTCCTTGTATTCCTGGGAACTTTCAGTTCCTTAGATTTTGTTTTATAACCTTCGCCAGATCTTTGCCTTGACACAATTCTCTGTGTCAATCTCACAGAGACACAATCTCTGAGGTCTACAGGGAGTTCCTTTCAACTTCTTTAATAGGATAATGGTAAGAAAATAAAAAAATTCTGCAGTTTCTTGTCATTGTTTTCAGGTTAGTTCAATAATATATTTCTTATTTCACATGTCACGTAGTGTTACTTAACATGTTCATTTCAATACACAAAGACCCAAATGGCTTTCCATAGTATTTAGAGTTTCTAAAACAGCCAACAAATACTTGCAGTGTCAATATTCCGATCTGGTAAATGATGATATATAATCATTTTTTGATTTTGCATTCTTGATGACAGGCTGCCATAGCTGACCACTGAACAACCACCAGGCATAATTATTTGTGAAAATATATAGTTCACAATAACAAAACAAATTGCCTACTAACAAACTAAACAGCCACTGAATAATGATCTATCTGATGACTTATCTGTAAGCTCCGAAGACAAAGCCACAGTCTATTTTTAAACGTGCCTCTTGCCTTCCTGCCACAAAGCACTATGGAAATTGTAGGAATCTCATAATTCAAACTAATTAGTTCTTAGTTTGTCAAAAGGTTGTTTTCTCACCAAGGTGGTCACTGATTTGAAAAATTCTAATGAATTTGTATTACTAGGGCTCCAACCAAGTTCTTGCGGTGAAGTGGAAACAAGCATTGGAACTGTTGTTTAATGCTCTTAGAATAGGGTCACTGCTTGTCCCATTGTTTAATGATTAGATTCAGTCTTGAGTGAATCCAGTCATTAAACTGAGGACTGAGCTTAAATAAGATCAGTTCTCTCTACTGAGTCAAGTATTCTCATTCATTTCTGCCTTCAGGGCAGATCTGCCTCTAAAACATGTTTAAGTAAAACTTCCAACTCCATGAGTAAGCCAGTGACTCAGATCCCAAAATAGCATTAGAGTGAGGGTATCCTAGTAGAGAGAGAGAGCAACCTGCCAGACAGAGACAGTTAGGGTGGTTTGTAAATCCCGTGTCTGGCTTACATGTTGAGATCAAATCTGTGTCTCATATGGATCAACAGATCACTCCACAAAAATGTGTCTTTATAGGAGAAAGCCATGTCTCTAGCTGTTTGAAATTCTAGGAACAGAATGCCTGTGTCTTGTGACAGTACCAGTCAAATGTTTGAGGTCACTAAAGAAAATTGTTTAAAGGGATCGATCTGGTCAGTAAGTATTTATTTGCTTGTAAAAAACCTAATATAACATTAGAATAAACACAAATAATATTATAGAAATACAATTTTAGTCAGGTAATTTATCATCTTCACAAGTATGTTCTCAACACCATGATGGTGTCTAAATACTGTAGCCTTATTAGAATCCAACCAATAATTATTTTGTTCATAAGAAGACTTAATATGAATGATTCCCAGCTATTGTGAAATGGTAAAACCTTTATCTGATAGCAATGTGCTTTTTTCTCTTTGATCAAAACATGATGATTTTCTTATTTTAGATGATGGGTTTGAAAACATTTCAATCAGTGGGCTAATGTTATAACTTACACTGGGAAGAAAAATATTATTTGCCAGGGTATACTTTTTCATTAATAATCTGGCTATTTTACATAGAGATGTGGGAAGCTAAAACAGCTAGCTGCAAGCTATATTATTTTAAATTTCAGAACAAATACTAATACAAAATAAAAAGAAATCATCTGTCACCTTCTTGTGAATGGGATGTACCACATGACTAGTCAAGGCACGCTGCAGGCTTCAAACAATATTTTCAGAGATGTATGATTACATTGAACCAAAGTAACTTACATTTTACATCTCTCATCGCCATCTTCATGTTGATTTTTGTTTAGTTACACATAAATCTCAAAGACCTATTCTTCTCTTTGTTGTTTTATATTATGCAACGTTTTTATGCATGCAACGTTTGAATGTGGTTTTCATACTTGCTGAAGCTTTGCAAAGCAAAATAACATTTGGCACGAGAACTAAAGATCCTGTGAAAATAATTTACCATGCCCTACAGTTTTCTTGGCTCATATATTGCTTTCAGATTGAGACACAATCTGATACAATGTTTTAAAACAATAGAATTGTCCTTTAGGTTTGCCCAGGTAAGCTACAAATTCTTTAATAAGAATGCCCCACCTCCTTATGATTTCTCTCTCTGTAAATGTCAGAGCCACATTCTTGAAACTTAAACCTGGACAACCTGGATCCTGCATTTGTTATAGAAATGCTGGCATTTATTTAATACATTTTTGTTGGAACAAAAAGAAAAAGGAAAAAATGTAATATGATGTTCTACCAAAAGGAAATTTAAATCAAACCATAAATCAAGACCCCTATATTTAAAATTGTCCTCATTATTTTCACGAATACGACATGCAATTACATCGTATTCAGAAAGTATTCAGACCACAATTTTTCCACCTTCATGTGTTATGTTCAGTTTGTACACAAAAACAGAATTAGAATAAGGCTTTAACGTAACAAATGTGGTTAAAGTGAAGGGGTCTAAATATTTTCTGAAAACATTTTACTTAGTGTGATATTCATGCAAATGAGGCTCCAGGTATTTACAGTGACAGATTTGCTCTCAGTAAAACTAAGCAGGACGAGAATGAAACAGAAAAACATACTGTAAGTATTCAACTCCCTTGGAATTTTTCAAATGTTATTGTGTCACAAATGGGATAGAAATTTATTTTATTTTGATCTTGTCAATGATCTTCACAAAATACTCTGATAAATAAATGATATACCACTTTGTAACCAACTAAATAAAATAAAAAAATCCAAAGGGGATAAATACTTATTCAGAGTACGTGGTTAAGATATAATACCCCAGAGGCATAGTCTCCGATAATAGCCACTCTCTGGAAGTCAGGCACTTCTAGGTAGGTTGGGGTATCCAACACAACCTCCGCCACAGGACGCAACACTTTCCTGGACTGGTCACTCATGGATGAAGGCAAAGTCATGGTGCGACATTTATGCATTCTCTTCTTACTTCACGAGACAAGGGGAGGAATTGCAGACAAACAGTGGATTTAGTGGTAGAGCAAAGGTTGCTATTATTGTTGGATATGTGTCATGGGAAAAATTGCCCACCGTTTTTCAGCATCTTCATCAGTGTGCAGGTGATGGGCCATTTCCTGTTGAAGGATGGGACAGTCGTCTTGCACGTCAAACATGGAGATCTCATCACGGACACCCTCATCTTTGGTCTCAGATGCAAAGACTTCCTCCGCGAAGGCACGCATGTTCTCATCGGTCTCTAGCATAAACACACAGACATGCTACCATCTTGTTTTTTCAAAGGTAGTTATTAAGTCGAACATGGGTATTTCTCATGTAATTTTCCATGTTACATTTTGTTTCCCAAAATCATTTACACAGAACATAATGCATTGAAATGGCGCACAGCCCTGAAACAAGCACTAAACTTTAAATGGACTATTAACAGCATGGATACAGTAGACTTGATAAAGCAAACAACAATATTACGGATGTAAACATACCTTACCACAGCAGTTGAAAACAGATTGGCCAGCATTGCATGCTGTGTGTATAAGATCAAGCAGAACTTGTTCCAATGTCAAATCCCACAGCTCTTACTATAGCTTTGTCTGTGAAGGTTCCATGCACACAGAGCTACTGAAATCCAGCACAAACATTAGGGCCCAACAACTCATATAAACACAGCTTGCTCTACATTTACAACAAATATCTACAGTACAAACAAAACAGCCTTCTAGGGGCACAAAGATGGAGGCTGGAACTCCTCACAACAGAAGCACCTCTTGGCTTACATTATTCTGGGCTTAATGTGTCTCACTACTTAACAAAGCCTAGAAACCGCATGCGCTGTCAGACTAATCAATTCATTTATTTGTCTACAATTCAGTGCCAATTTAAAAAATAAAGGAATTGACAGTCATGTGTTTCTATTGTGGGATTGGGACAAACTAGCATGGCCAGGCTACTCCATTCCGTGTCTTCTTCTCACCCTGTATACTTACTTTGACCTGATAATACATTCCGCATCAGGAGAGTAGAAAATAACCCAAGATGGAACCAAAGAAACAAAGAAATTAATGGGTTACAGGACGTTACCAAGATACAGTGGAAATATATACACATCTTATTTTTCTCGAGTAAATAAGAATTTTACAAACCTGCTTACAACTCCTTGTTTTGGAGAATCAATTTCATTTTTCTTCAGTTAACAATTTTAATATAAAAAATAAGGATATTACATTGTTGGCTATTAGGCACACTTTTAAACTGCTGTTATTATTCATTGTTTGAGTGCTGCCCTCTAACAAGTGTTGTTTTCGTATATCACCATAGGCTGTCGATGGGATTTAGATCTGAACATTTCATTGGCCACTCCAAAGCAGTCTAGCATATTTTATTAACCTTTCCTGGGTGCTTTTTGATGTGTGTTTGTCATCTTTGTCCAGCTGAAAGATCCCTTAACGGTGACAGTTTTTGAACACTGGGATGAAGAAAACACACAGTAAAGCTTTTTTCATGTCACTTTCCACATGCTCATGGCCCCAAGTACCAGAACAACCTGTTCATATCATAATGTCTAGTACACATTCAAGGCACACAGTAACAAAGGCAGCAAAGTAATCCCAAAGCATTATCCGTTGTCTTTTTATCTAATGAGCTTACATTTTGTTTCATTTGTCAACAGATCTTTTCCCCTTGTTAAGGTGAGTTTTTGACAAGTGAATTCAGTCTTTCCTGTGTACCCTTAAACAGTAGGGTCTTCATATGTTTACCAGCAACTGAATGAACAATCAGCCTACAATCAGTGATGGAGGTTTAGTAATAATGCATTTTTGTCAATGAACAACCATCACTGGCAAAAAAAACAAATAAATTATTTATAATTATTTATAATATAATCAGAGCCTGCCTCAACCTGTCTAGCCCCCACCCCTAAAAAGCATAGACTTTAATAGATCTGAGGTAGATTATGACACCTACAAAATATCTTGGCTTAGCTGCTCCTTACAATTTGATACCCATTTGACACCCTTATAGTCTAAAGTTAAATCCAGAATCGGTTTCTTGTCCCGCAATAAGGCATCCTTCACATGCTGCCAAGTAGACCCTTGTAAAAATGTAAATCTTGCCAGAAGCTCCTCAATAAATGTGATGTCATTTGCCAGACTGCCATCTGCTTTCTCACTAAAGACCTGGTGGCATGTGGGGACTTTTGGGGGCAATGCCCCTCCATCGAGAATATTTTGCCCCGCAAATATAGTTTAGGTAAGATGCTTCCCAATACTGTACTTAACTAATTACTGTTGTAGCTCTCTTAGTTGTGCTTTATTAAGTGATGTAATCACTAAGCAATAATGAATGTGTAACTACTGCAGTTACTAAAAGCTTTCCAATTTGATTGACAGCTGTGTATCTTGCTATGATATAGCCTCAGCAAGCCATGCATTAAAAATTATTAGCTTTCCGTCCCTCATGTTGAAGTTAATATTCTACATTGGAATGTAGGAAAAACGTGCACGCCTATGGAAATCAAATGCCTGTCCAACACGTTTGCTCTAGAGCCGGGCCCGAACACTCATCACTTTGACCCAGACTCTTGTTCATTGTTTATTTATAATTTACACATACTTTTGAACTATTTTTCACTGCTATAGTAGATCATGTTATAAAAGAAAATAGTACATTGTGGACTTAATTCCCCAATTTTATATTGACCAACTTAATAATTGAAAATAGGGCTTGAATTCCTTTTTACATTTTTAATCTTTAACTTTAAAGATTTGAATCTGTCTGATTACTGCTTAATTAGAATGTTTTGATATGGTGGGTGGTCATAGAGAATCTAACTAATTTCCTGGTGCATGAAATTTCATCAACTTTAACAACATTGAAATTAATATCCAGGTCTCTATATTAAATGCTTAACAGTGTTATAGCGCCAGATGTAATTGACTTCTAATAAAATAATAAGATCAGTCACTGTTAGCTAGCAAGGCAATCTCAAAATGTTATTCAAAATGAATTCCAACAACATTGCTTTTTACCATGCTTCCACGCGTTAAATAGGGATAGAAATCTACTGTCTCTAGTGAATCAATAATTAATTTTAAAAAATGATATGGAGAAAAAGTTATATCATGGTACTTTTTTTGTCCATATAGCATATTTAGTACGGCATAGTGATTGCTGATCTTGTGAATGAATGGTTTACCTCAGCAAATGTTGTACTTATTTAACTTATTCAAATGTGAATGGAGAGAATGAATTTCCTCAGAAAGAGAAGGCAGAGCGTGAGCCCTGTAACCCATCATCATCTAAGGCATACCTATACTGAATTGACAGTCAACAATCACAAAGAAAATTGGCCTAACAGAAGCTGAAAGGAGCTAAATATATTTAATAAAACTAACTTGCTCCAGAGCACTAAATTGCTTTCTCCAGAAGAAAGTGTAGGAGCCAGAAGTTAAGAATGTAATCTGATTCCCTCCTTTTAACAAAGATTAATTTGAGCAAACTGACTGATTACATATTTTATACACATTTTTTGTTTTTTGTTTATTTACTATCATTATAAATGTAGTAATGTCATGCACAATACAACATGTGTATGACATATCAGAGTTATTTGAATCAGTAAGAGTGAGGATGAAACAGCCTCTTAGATGACACAACAACACATTAATAGGAGTGTAAATAAATTGTTGTCAGTCTCCGAATCTTCCTGTCTTTGTGTTTATGTTAGGCCCTATGCATTCTTCAACCTCATAGCCAAATGCTGCACCCACTGTCATCCTTAACTAGACTGCCAGCCAATGCCTCCTAGAGAGCAAATGTCTACAGTATGGCACTTCTATTTTCCACTCTTTCAAATTCTTGGTGACATCACTGTGAGTGCTAACCCTCCCCCAGCCAACAGAGACCTCTTGTAATTGGAATTAGACTTAATAACTAATTATGATAATCACACAAAGATCTGATAAAATAATGTTTAGTACTGTTATTCCAAGAAAGACGTGACCTAGCTGTGTTAACTGTTTGGCAAACATTTCCCCTTAGAAGAATTTGACAAAAAAAAGTGGTTGACTCAGGGAATCTAACCCACAGTCCTGGAATTGCAAGCACCATGCTCTACAGGATGACTTTTACTAACCAATTCACTGATGCACAAACATGCATGGTGTTCACTGGTATATATGCTGTATTCAAGGCCTAGGAGTGAGTTTCATAATGGGGGTCACATTTAAAATGTATATCTGCTTCTAACATTGATGGGGGACATGTCCCAACTCTGTTCCCAAAGCCCTTGGCTGTATCACAAAGGATAAACCACCTGCTTCGTATCATGAATGCTGATTAGCTGATTTAACTGGTTTTTAACAGTAACTGCATTAGTAACTAATCACTTAGCAATAAGGCATGAAGGGGTGTGGGATGTCTCTAATTTAACACTATGCCATGGATAAGTGCTGTATCCAGGGCAATGCATCATACAAAAGCTAACAGTTCTTAGCAATGATAGGATGGTCAAATAACACCCCACCTACCTTATTTTTTCATTACATACCCGGTGGTTTTAATCCTGAATGCTGATTTGCAGAAAGCCATGGCATACCAGACCGTATACCATGGGTAAGACACCATATAACGTTTAACTGTTATAATTGCATTGGTAATTGTTTATCGTATTACTAAGGCATCTTTGGGGTTTGTGTAATATTGTTAATATAGTACCACAACTAAGTGCTGTATCTGTGTTGTGTTGTAACTAAGAACAGCTCTAACCATGCTAGACTGGCCATACAACACACCCGCTCATACCTTATTGCTCAAATGTCCAACACTAAAATTGTTGATGAAATACAACAAACCTGCTCAAATATCTCTGTTGCTGCAGTAACAACACTCGAACCATGACTATCTGTTTACAAGCTACAGCCATCAAACTCTCTGACCTTTTGGGGCCTTTAACCTCATTGGTAAGTCGGGGGAATTCCATGACATAGAACTGCTACAGGGGTGGAAACCTGGTGTAAATAGGTAACGCCTTGCACAATCAAACCAATCACATCCTTTGCTTGGGTGGAACTCCAAAGGTGCTCAGTAGATAGAGTCCATTCTCTGTCCCCTCAATTGTTTAGGAATTGGCCACACATTTTTCCCATAGACAGTTTGACAGTTAATAAATTGCTGTTTATCATGCTTCTGAGTATTAAATCTCTGTGGCAAACCATTAATTCAAAAGATACAAAATAATATTTTACCCACCTAATGCATTTTTTCCCATATTCCAACTTTTATCAAGACTGACTGACAATCTTCGGAATTAATGATTAATAATCACAGAAATGTCAGTCCCTTTCAAGGTTTGGAAGCACTATAACCCCCTATTACACTCTCAATTTCACTGCTCTGATGCAACCACTGAACGTACTTCTCTTTTACCCTAAATCTAAAAGGCATTGTTTCATCCAACCGTTAGCATAGCAACAGCAGTACAAGGCATCATGTAACATCTACACACATAATCAAGTAACGTATAGAAACTGTAAATGGTTCCCATGATCATGTACACTGTTTGGTCATAGGTAAATGTGAGTTACCCTTTAACAACTCAGTATCAAACTGTGTGCATTTTGCTGCAAGATGTCCAAGCACTAAAGCTGTCTCTGAAGATACTATTTGCCTATCAGTAATAATGTTATGCTGGTATTGCTTGGCAGACAAATTAAGTTTCTCAGGGGGAATCAGATTCTGAACAAATTTGGAACTTGTCTTGCATGTAAATCCCTACAATTATTTTTTTTTACCAATTTTTTAAAACTTCTAATAAAGGACAAAACTTGAGATGATAAATCAGAAAGGGTAAGTTACTGCTTGCGTGTTTGAGATATCTGTCAATATCAAGTCACATTTCACTTTGACATTCACAATAAAAAAGCTGTGAAATTGATATAAACCCTGAAAGATTTGGGAGAGAGAAATCGATGTATTGAAGACTATTAAGCACCCACTAAGCAATGTTTTCATGTACAAAAATAAAAAATCTTTCCGCTATTATACTACAGTACCAGACAGAACCACCAGGAATCTCAGGCCGGGCTTGAATGCATGGCAGTGGCACCCACCAGACAACTCACCTGGCATATTGACTTTAGGCATGGTGATAGCTGTTCCCTTCCACAAACTTGCTCCCTGAAGACTATTTAAGCTGCAGAGCTACTGGCCCAGTGTAGTGGGGAAATGTGGAGCCCTTTGCCTCACCAGTGCAATATGAAGCTGTGCCTGCCTTGTAACCAGAGCCCGCTGTGCCCGCACTGGATATGCAACAGGGTATCCTGCGTCTGCACTCTATTTTAAGTTGCATGCGGCCAGGTCTCACTGACAAGTACACACAGAGGGACAGAGTGTGAGGATCGAGGGTTATACAAGCCTGATAGCTGGACAAGTTCATGAGCACACATTCACTTTCTTTCTAGAAGAGTGGTAGTGGTCAGAATGGGAAAACAACTACAAATTATTTTTCTGGAAAAGAAGTCCAGACTGAACAGCATACACATCAATGTATACAAATAAACATTAAAAATTGGTGTTTGCAAATAATTGTGAAATGTTTTCAGCACTACTTGTGACTCAGATGTGGTGTTATTGTCAGTTGTGACATTGTTAAGCTGAACACAAAAGGAACATTAAATATCTAGCAGCTTGTGAAACAGAATCCACTTTTACCTTAATAAACTTGCAGAAAAAGACATGTGTAGAGAAAAGAGAAACATTTTATTATCAGATTGCTGGTTGAAAATGTAAAACAGGTATAAAAGCTATGGAACACCGGACACCTTTGGGAAGTGGAGTTTTCAACAACAGGGACAAATGACTACATTAACTATATATAGTATAAAAGAGTAACCAACTGGTTCCCAACCATTCCCATTCCAGACAGCACCAAATCAGTAGGAAAAAGTTATTTACTACTTAGCGTAGGAATAGGTGCTGTCACCTCAAATATAGCAGGAATAGGTGCTGTCACCTCAAATATAAAAATATAAGTTTTTTAAGAATAAAGAAAAAGTGTGCAATGTCTTCTGATTAATTGTGATTACACAAGACACAACAACCAGTTTAACAAGTAGCGGAAGCTCAAGTAACGGAAGCTCATGATGTTCTGGTACCTGAGACCACCCCAATTTAGGAAATGCAACTCCAAATGTCAAAGCTCATTTGAGCTGGCGCTAGCCAGTTAACCAGATCGAGTAAGAGAGATGGGCAGAGAACGGGGAGAGCGCAGTGTGAGACTATACACGCAGTGTGAGACAGTGTGCATGCGGTAAAGAGCTCGGTGGAAGGCAGATCAACTGGATAAGCAGAAAGAAAAAACATTTTGGATCAAAGTTTTGGATCAAAACATTTATAGCCCCCCATATCATTATCCATTATACATTTTATGATAGATTTCAAATCCTTCCTTCAAGTCATTTCACTAGATTTTAAAATCTTCTGTAGTTCATTCCAGGAAAAAGAGCACAGTACTGGAATGATTTTTTCCCCTTGTTCAGTAAATTGATTTAAGATTAATAATTGTTAAGTGTTTACCGAAGACATTTTTTCAAAGGTTTCTGTCTTTCTGTGTGAGCTAATGGTTTCTACGTAATAATGGAGATTCTAGGATTTTCTAAATGGTGGGGCCATATGGGGGCAGTATTTATTACAGTTTTTCTCCATTGGTTTGGCTCATTTCTTGAAACAGAAATTACATTCTCAAAACTCTAAGATCATTTGGCAAAACGGTCTTACAGTTCAGCACAACACTACAGCTCACTTGCAAAAGCTCATATCTCTCCCAAAACAGTTCACTCATGTGTCAAAACTAAATTTCCTTCTCATTTAACAGTCA